>JAATLQ010009420.1:10028-26959 GCA_013421005.1 Heliconius erato x Heliconius himera | reverse complement strand
TTGAAACTTCTTATATATTTTTTCAGATGTTTTTTGATGATGAAGCCTACTCCATATAGTCCTGGTGTTTCTCCGATGTGGTAGAAAATGAACTCGTCGTGTTCTTCAATTTTATTGCCGAGTTTTCTGACTTCTGAGACACCAATGATGTCATATTTAACATTTCTTAAGGCTTCTTTTAATTCTAGTAGGCGTGAATAAGTCGATAGAGTTTTGACATTGTAAGTCGCTATATATAAGATGTTATTATGATTATTTTTTATAATGTTTTCAAAAGTTTCTATTTCCTCTGGAGGGTTTTGGTCGTGATCTTCCACGGGGACCAACCGGCTTGGAAGATGTAATTTTGTGGTCGTTTTTATTTGTAATATGTTTTCCGTGGAAGAGGGCGGTAATTGCTATTGCTTAGTATTTTTACTAGTCTGTTTGTTCGATGTATTGTTTTGGTTGTCAGCGGTTTGATTTTTAGCTGTTAAGAAATTGAGTATCCCTGGTTTGATAACTTCCTCTGATAGGCTCGACGATCTATGCGGTCCTTTTTGGGTTTTGTTCTTTTTATTAACTTGCGTCTTTAGTTCCGATTGCGTAGGATCTTTGTAATTTGGTGATATTGGTAGGGTTCTTTTCTGGTGTCTCGGTATATTTGTATTTCTGTGGTGTATTATCAATTTGTCGTATTTGATACTGCCGAAGTTCCCTTTTTCCATCTCAATTTTTAACTGCTCTTGTAATTTCTTTCTTATCTCTAAAATGTGCTTTGGATAGTCGTCCTTTATATGGATTCGTATAATATATAATAATTAACTTCGATATTTTAGCAGGAAATGTATAATAATTTGTAATTCGAAATATATCAAGGCTATCAACTTTCCGAACATTCTCTGACATTGGGAGATAAAATTCATGTATATACATATATACTTATATTACGGTAATAGGTAATAGGTATGTAGAGTTTTTAATGAGTGTCGACGACCGTTTAACTGCATTTAAGTGAACGTAACGGGTTCATATCCCGTATTAAGTGTTATGTATATTTTATAAAAAGTTTGTATAAAATGTTTTAAATATATTTTGTCTCAGCCATGAAGTAAAAAAATTAATTACAAAATAGCTAAACAAATATTGTAATTATAATTTATATTCTTATTATATTCTGTCTTACTTTCTTTCCAATTAAAATATAATTTACAATATCTATGCTTTATAGTCCACGTAAAAGAATTTGCAAGTGGATAGTGTGAAATATATGAAAAAATATTTTTTGACATTTAATCTTAAATAAGGAAGAATAACGAGAAATCATTTTTTTATTATTTCCGCTCATTAAAATATTCAACTTGAATTCACCTTCAATTAATATTTAAAAATTATAAAAGTATAAAAAAGACATAAATCATAATTTTCAATGCTGACTCTACCACATCTATGCGCTACTTCAGAGCGGTCTTGCTATAATTATTTTTAAACAGTTCCTGACGTCACTCTAATAAGGACATTTGAGTGTCGCTTTCATGATTTATACTTGTTTATTATAATATAGGTCACCAAATCACATCTGTAGTCCTAGAGACCTAGTTTCTTGATACTTCATTACTCACACCAGTACCTATAGTTTTTTTTTTATCGTTTCTTAGACTATTTAAAATAGATAAAGGAAAATGTAGCAATAATATCTCTCTTTTTAATTTTTTTTTATTATCCGACTATATGATTAAAATAAGGGTAATCTTGTTTACCAATCCAATAATGTATGTTTGTTCCTATATGGCATTGTAGAGACCAAACTCATAGATCGATTTAGATTTTCGTTAGAATTAAGTCAATCTTTTTGTTTATCACCCAATCACCTTGCTGTATATCACCCAATGTCTTGTGCTGAATGGTAAACATATTATTGTATCCTTTTTTATTATTTCCCTCTCTATCTCTCTTTCTTTTGATCTCTACTTTCTGCCATTTTATTTCTGGCTTATTATTACGGTTTTTTTTTAGAATAGACTAAATAACAATAATTTTTCTGAGAAATTTATGTAATTAATCAGTTCAACGCGTCTCTATAATCATGACTATGTAAATAAAATATTCTACATATTAAATTCATAAATTTTGTATAAAAACTGTTGTCGGCATCATATTCCATATAATGTATAGGAATAATTCAATTATATTCATAGCTTATTTTAATTTAATATAACGTCTAAAGTTTTAAAAAAATCCACAATACGTCTATGGCGCAACTCAACACCGCGCTTTGTCTTCACCAAATTGGTAAAATCAAAATTATTTGCTTTAGTTTTCAACAAGTCGATTTCAAAATGGCCCTAAATGAGGTCATCTTAGCGCAATATTTGTATCACGTATGTCTCATATTTTGCGTTTAAAACGTATGGTTCGAATTGAAAAAATGTTCTTACGTTGAATAGTTTATTTATCGAAGAAAATTATACGCTATAGTCCCAAACCCACACAGAATCGAACCTACAACCTGTCGCGCCACGACTGGTCTCAGCTTATAAAATGCGTTTCACAAACCTAAACAATTTTTTATTGCCATCAATTATACAAAAGCAATATAAGTATATGCAAAAGTAAAGACATTGAAATCTAAATTTAAAATGACGCGAATAGCCAAGTGGATAGGTATAGGATATTATTTTTAGCTTACTACGGTATTTACTACGTTCAAATGATAAGATAAAGACACAATAAAATATTGTGAAAGTGTGTTTGATGTTTCACTTTTATATTTTTGTTGATAACAATGATAAAATCAGTGAATGTGGTGATCATAAATGAAATTGAGTATTTCGTTTCGTTTTAGGGTTCCTTTCTTAGCGTAGTAATTTGTGGACTTACCTCTTGGCTTAACTGTTACTTCTTGATAAATAGCTTCACGCTGTATCCCGCACACAACAGAGTAGGCAGAGGGAACCTAGTGTTAAGACACCCCGTTCCCCACTTTCTACCAAATTCTGGAGGCATTGCGTGTTAAGTGGCAGAACTCAACGCCGCGCTTAACCTCGACACCAGAGCGAAGAAATGGAAATATAAATTTAAGCAAATATTTCATCACCTTAAGTGGGGATCGAACCCACAACCAGTCGGTGTTACAGTCACACTTCGTGCCGCTGCGCCACGACAAATAGACGACAAATAGACGATAAATAGAATACTT
Organism: Heliconius erato x Heliconius himera; assembly: GCA_013421005.1. Taxonomy (NCBI): domain Eukaryota; kingdom Metazoa; phylum Arthropoda; class Insecta; order Lepidoptera; family Nymphalidae; genus Heliconius; species Heliconius erato x Heliconius himera. The sequence continues at coordinate 23,781 of JAATLQ010009420.1, read as the reverse complement.
AAAATATATGTATTATTCTATATGTTATATCTTTATCACTCCAACTGTAAATTCGATTTCCACTTGAAGGAAGAAATTAATTAGTAAAACAATTGGCGTTGAAAGACGCCATTCAGTAGCAGAAAATACGCTTGAAAATAAGGCTTGACATGAAGCTGAATAAAAATAATCTATACACTAATAACTGTAACCTAACCTAACTAATCTTAAAATATTTTTAGATTATATTATTATTCTTTTTACTTACTAATTTACTGTAAACTCCTGTAACGTAGAAGGGAAGGCAGAGGGAACCTAATGTTATGACATTTCCGTCCACATTTCTTAAGAAAATAAAAAATATTATTTGAGTTGATATATATCCACCAAAACCACAAAAAGTCGCTAGTACTATACGCTATATCAATTTAATCAGTCCCTAGCATTCTATCGGTAATCTTGTTTCATGGACAGATTGGCAAGGCCCTACAAAAAGTATGTGATAAATATGATGTTATTTATTTGTCATTTTATATTATTATGATAAATGGATTGGATGAGTAAGTATTTTTGTTTTAATTTTAGTCATACGCAAATAGAGATGAGTAAAGTAGCAGTTGAGTGTCAGTGGCAAAGCTTAACGCCACATTTTGTCTTGACATAGTGAAAACACGATCATAAATGAAACGCAAGCAATTAATGTAACATAAATAAACGTATTTAAGATATTGGTATCGTTTTATTTTAAATTCTATTATATATTTTTTTATATATTAATGATTGACATGATACTTGAATTAAGAATAACATTTTTTTAAGAAGTACAAAAATGGGCAGTGTTATTATTATTTCCAATAATTTTACAAAACGAGTTTCTACAAAATTATAAAAAAAAAACGAATGAGAAAGTACTTTTCGTACGTAAGTTTAAAAATATTACGCACATTGAAGATTCCTAAAAAAAAATTAAGTAAAGATTACGAACGTAGATAATTTGATCAAATAACCTAACTAAATATATCCAACATAAAATATAATATTTATTTTAATAGAAAAACTAACAACATACTAGGACTTTAAACTACAAGCCACCTGCATAGTACGCAATACTAGGTACTTACTACTCACAATGTCCATAGACATACTACTATTGTATAGAATGCCTTGAAATACATACCTACCACAAATAAAACGTCGACAATCAATTTCCATACTCATCGTAAATAAAACACAGTGCGTCCTTAAATGGCCTCTATGAAAAATGGCGCCCGAGAAAATGTAAAAAAAAACCCGAAGAACGCAAACAAACAGTTCAAACAAAAAACACAAGTATTTTGACAACATGAAATATTCAAAGAAGTACAATAGATAGATAGATAGATAGCTTACTGTGTGAGTTAAGTATTAATATACAGATTAAGGTAGTTAGAACTTTTCTCACAAGTTCCTTTTAAACTGTAAGTCTTGAAGTTGGTCATGTAATAGTTATAGAAAAAATGCACGATGAGATCAGCGGCGGCCTTGGATCCGCGCCGTCAGATGTACACGACTTGTATTGGTCACTAAATAATATAATTTTTGTAGTTTCTCTTCGACTGATGTTAGAAAAAATATATAAAACAGTCACCTTTAATTACCTCTAAAAATGTTACCCCACTTACTGCTTGGAACATTCTAAAAGAACCAATAAATTAAACATAAAATTTTAAATTTATTTTTTAAGTCACACCGATTTCTAATTTTGTATTAAATTTCAGTAAATTGATTAAAACTACATTTATTTCGTATTTCATAAGAAACTTTACAGAACCGTTTAAAATAAATTATACATACATATATTTAAAAAATAAAACCTAAAATGCTACTAGTATATAAATAGTTCAAAAATAACCACAAATAATACAATAACTGACTATATTTTAATACTGTGTGTTATTATTTTCTTCAGTTCGGTAAAACCCCTGATATTGACAGGACATTGTAATTGAAATAGAAATCCCTAATACATAATTAGACATGACATTTATTTATTTCTTGCTAAAATTCCTCATTTAAACACTGCATATTTGCCTGTTCATTATCTTTAATTAGAAGGCGAAAAGAAATCGCGGCGATGGATAATAGGTTCCGCTAGGCTATAACAAAAATACATTTTGTTCCAACTAACTTTAAAAGTTCAAATTGAAAGTAGTACAACGATCAAATTAATATGAAATATTCGTATATTTGTAAGGAGCCAATACTCAACAATCCTTATATAAACTGCCAATTGAATGAAATTCGCAACATAGACTCGTCTTGCTTCCTGCTTGTAAAACAAAAACAAATACATATAAAAACATTAATTACAGACTACAATAAAGGGACGCATAGCTGCACTGTCACTTCTAAAAATATATTTTTTGCGCAGTTACTTTTACAACATACCTACGCGAAATATAAAGCTGGTATAAATAAATTATTTTCTCATAAAATTTCATCGTTTGTGTAGTTAAAAATGAAATTAAAGCATGACATTGAGTTCCGCCACTCAACACGCAATGTCTCGATAATTGGGCAGTGCATTGGCATCGGAGTGTCTTAATACTAGGTCGCCTCTGCTATAGACACAGTTTGCGCACCCCAATCTACCATAATATATCGGAATTACGAGTATAATTAATGTTCGGCTATTTTGCGTATCTAATGGGGCAATCTGTGAACGCGACAGGTTGTGGGCTGAAATCCCACTAAAAAAATCTGATATCGAGACAAAGCGTGGCGTGGAGTTCCGCCACTTAACACTCAACGCATCTAGAATTCGGCGGAAAGTGTGAAATGCAAGTATCTTATTGGGAACGGAGTGCTGTAGAATTGGGCTCCCAGGTTTTACCTACCCTACAATGTGAGGATACAGCGTAAAACAAAAAAAAAGTAATAAGCATTTTTAATGAAAACGTCTACTTATGCGAATCCTTCGCAATGGAATAATTTGAAGTTTATTCTTAAAATTCTGAAAATTTTGATAATCCCAACATTTATACATACATATTAGGAAAATAGTATCGACTTGTAAAGATAATGGCTCAAAATGCTTAAATTCAGTACTTAATAGATATTTCAGTTGTATTCTTCTTTTGATGTTTTCATATTTCTATTATAATTCAAGAAATTTTATATTATACGAATAGTAGCAAAGTGTATCAGCCATTCTATTTTAAAACAACGTCATCAGTCACGTTGAGATGGAAACTTTGTCTCAACGTGAATCTGGAATACGTACATAATATAAATAAAATTCAAGGCACCTCCCAGTAAAAGTTAATATTTAAATTATATATTATATATTTATGGGCTTTGGGTAGTTCAAATTCTAATTATTATCGGCATATGATGTTGTTTTATTGTGATTAATCTATAATATTTACAATTTTGATGTTATAAACATATAATCTTCACGCGGTATCCCACAAATAATAAGATAGGAAGAGGGAACCTAATGCTAATACACTCCATCTCTATTTACCATGTCAATTTTCGAAATATTACGCATTAAATGGCGGAACTCAACGCCGAACAAATTATAAATTTAAATTTCACAATATGCATTCAATTTGGCGTTAATAAACCATAAATATCATTTATAGCCGTACATGTTTATCAAATAACATTTCCCATTTTTAATTACGGCCTTTGTAATTATCAATAACTATCCTTTTACCATATTTGTAAAAAATAGTTTAAATGTATACACTTTTACAAATATACTTAGATATCTAACTTTATCTACGACATTGAAAATCCACTAAGTAATTATACGCCAAAAACAGTCACGATTCCACTGTAGGTCCATAGTTCTCAAGGAAAACTTTAATCATGTAATAGGAATTATACATTATTACTATTTCTAACATCACGTGGTGTAAAATACTATTTATAAAAGCTAATTAACGCTCGTATCAAAGGAACGAGGAAGTTGTAGGAGTTTGCTATAACTATAATGGAGTAAACAATTTTATGTGTGGGGAATGAAGACAGAAGACTGTCTGATATCTTTATGAATCTTGCTTTGGATCACTCTGTCCTGCAATAGTTTCCGGTGAAAGCCGCATCCGGTGATATCCGTTACGTAGTTTGAAAGATTTAAGTGTAAATTGGCGGGAAGCGACCTATTAAATAACGTTAACGAAATTGTTGGAAACTCCCTTTATTTGTAATTTTGTACAATGTGAGATATTTTTTTAAATCATTATATTTTTATAACTATTCCGTACTAAAAAAATTTACTCAATAATTCATAGAAAAATTAATGTAGATATATAACGCAATATGAAGGCCAGACGGAAATCGGACAATACAGCAATTTAATCTAACATATGCTATTGTTCCAATTTGAATAAGAGAAATATATCTTTCTTGAGGCCACCGTTGAGCAGTGGATGTGTTTGGCTGTAATCATGATGGTTGTTGGTTCGATTTCCAATTCGAGTAATGTTTTTGATTTTAGCTTCACTCTGAATCACACACACAGAAACCTAATGTTAAGGCACTTCCGTTTTCTACTTTCCGCCGACTGTTCGAGGTATTGCATTTTAAGTACGCTTTGCTTTCCTCGCTCTGGTATTTATTACCTAATAATAATATTCATTCCCAGGAGTGTAAATCGAACTTACAACTATAGCGGTTATAATCTCACGCTAGTGCCCCTGCGCTACGACGGCCACAAATGCCTTTCAAGGAACAAGTGATTGATGATGATAATGATGATGATGATGATGTTGAAAATATTTCCAATAATACACTCTCGTAAGACAAAACAGGGTGGTTGAGTCAGTATTTAATTGTATAAAATAACAGTGATGGACTTCTTTTAATTTTAAGTTTACTCATGTTTGGAAGTTTTATATCAGGAAAAAATAATATTTTGCAAAATATAAACTAAACGAAAAATATTCAATTCTCTAATCTATGATGCCATATATATTTTCTCTATTTTACGCCATGAAATACCATAGTCTAGGAACTAATATAAATAACTAAACTGAACTATTTCCTTATATTTACGATAAACATACACATTTCCTGAAACGCAATTCTACTTTTCAAAAAAATCTAATCAATTAACATTTTTTAAATTTATATAGTACCAATACTTACATAGTAGGTTAGTATTAACTTCAAGTGCTTCTACTCGTATGTTACGCAACGCCCAAATCTCATAATCGATGCCCACTTCGATTCACGGGTTATCAGAAACGTAACACTGAAGGTTGTGACCCAGTTTTCTTCTGTTTTATCTTTTGAGTGTGCGTTTGATGGCTTAAATATAATTTTAACTACAATATGTTGTGAACGAAAGTACTTTTTGGTCGAGTGATAACGATTGTTGAAGCAATTTGATATAAACGTTTCTATTTTAATATCGACTAGCTTTTAACTGCGGCTTTGCCACCATGGTTAAATAGAAATTACTAATATTTTTATATGACGTAATATGACACGCTGAAAGCCCGAGGTAAGTAACTGTTGCTAAACGTGATTTAATATAGCCTGTCATATAGTCTTCCTTGATACATAGGCTATCCAACCCACTTTTTTGCGTTTCTTTTTTTTTGGAGTTCTGGAGATCAGCGCATTTAACCTTTAGGAATGAACTCTTCAGCTTTATAATATCAATGCCTGTGAAAATCTTGATTTCAATAAAAAAAGTAGAAATAATATATTTTTACGTAATGCTCTGTTTTTACAATTAATTTGGAGAAAACGTAATGTTATTTTTCTTTATTAGTGAAGGTGAAAAATGGAAAATGCTTACGATATCGTAATACCAGTATTGAGATACTGGTGTTGTTTCAAGTACACTTTGTCAGCTATGTACATGTGTGTGTCATCATATAGATACTACTGGTCAAATCGAAATAAGTAAGAGTTGTGTTCTGAACTTATGAAACATAATATAGTCGTGTATGACTAGGGTTACCAGATGGCCGAAAAATTCTGGATTATCCCCAATTATTGTGTGTCGTTCCGTTTCCAGTAATTTCAATTTGCTGTCCCGGAATTCATAAATACTAATTTTAATCAAGCAAAGTTTAATGTTTAAATCTAAAAAAGATACAGAAACATACAATTACATTTATTTTACGTAATTATAAAGATTTTTTCAAAATCATTATTGACAACTGGTCTGCTTGTGGCCCCAGAAATGTCCCGAAAATGATAAACCTAAATCTGGCAACCCCATACCTATATGACAAATGATAAATTCTGAGTGCTCAAGATAACCGTAACCGCAGGTATAGTGCGATACTCGAAAAATTAAACCTGATGTAATGTAACTTATAGTTTTCCTAAATAAATTAAATACGCAACCCAAAAAGATTTTTTTTATATTTACCATTAGTTCCTGATATTAGCGCGTTTAACCATAGCTTTATAATAGAATATAGATATAGGTAAATTTTAAAATTTAATATTTTTTTGTTATTAATATCACCACACAATCAAATTTAAAGGACGGACAGAGTCACTTCTTCTGAACAAAAAACTATTCTTTTTTACTTTTCCCCTTAAGTATAATTTATAAGTCATGATACGTAACTTATATTAATGAAATTCGATATAAAAGTAGCTTTATAATGACTGTAATAAATGATTTTCCTGTAGAAATATAATTTCAGGAATTATGTTTTTACCAGGAATCTATTATACGGATTATAATTGAGTTTTCCTTTATTATTACTAATATATAATTAGCTTAAAATATATAATTATGACTTCGGTTCTTTTTATGATTACAAAAATGTTCTATTTCACCGCTTACATATGATTCATCTTTTACAAAATCTGAAGTAGACTAAATAAGTCAAATAGATCAATAATAAATGAGTGGAAATATAGTATCACTATACGTTAAGATAATGTTAAAATTTAAATAAAAAAAATTGTATGTCGAAAACCTGAATGACAGAAAAATTATGACCAATGAATGACCTTCCTGAAGGAAAATTGAATATAATTCCAGGATCTGTTACTATTGTTTCTAGGAAATTGTTGTATGAATTTTAATATAAATTTTCCATAGCTGTTACTAATCAGGTTTCAAAATTTTTATAACTGACTGTTTGATTTTTTTATGCAACGTATAGCTTAGTTTACATTTACAAAATGATGTATATAGCGAAAGCTCACCATTTTTTAACTTCCTGTACGAAACTTCTTGATATGCGAGAAAAAGCGTGAAACGGCAAAGGAAACCTTCCCGCATCTTCCACATCATATAAAGCAGTGAAAACCAGATGTCAAAATAATGTGTTTTCGATATTCTGCCCATTTTATAGACAATATATACCTGTTGAACCTGCTATTTATTTGTCTGTGCTACTGGCCACAGCTCTATTTCGCCACGATGTAAAAATGAACACATTGGTTATTAGATGGCATTACAATATTTTTCTTATACTAATTTTAATAATACGAAAGTAAATTGCCACTGTAAGGATTCATCATCATGTTCGCGCTTGGTAAGAGTAAGCGCGAAAAGATCCATCGATAGATGATAATAGCCGATAGCAGATAGATCGATGGATCGATTGAAAATAATCCATACTCCGAGTGGAAATCGAATCCACAACCGACGCGATTATAATCAGACGAAGTGCCGTTACGCCACAACTCTTTGAATGAACAAAAAATTGAGTAATTTATGTTTGTATGTATGATTCGCAATACAGCATATCTATTGCAGATACTGATATTTTTTTATCTGTTTATTATTACATAATGTTTAAACAAATTAATGTACAATGTAAAATAAATAAAACAAAGTTAATGGATTATACAGGGTGGAAGTGTCAGCACCACATTAAATGAAACCACAGTTTTAACTACTCTATAGAACCCTAATATAATTCAGAAAAAAATAAATTCCCAAAAATGAAAAAGTTTTTTTTTTCAAACAAAATAAATAATAAAATTGTCAATTTAAAACAAAACGCCATTTGTAAGGATGACGCAGGCACACATCAACCTATCAAAGGAACACCGCCGCACACGCCTCATTTCGAAATCGAGTCGTATGTATTGGCGATAAAATTCAAAGTTGTTTAACCTTTAGTAGTATTTTTGTAGCAGTAAGTGTTTATGTTATTAGGATATATACGTAATCGCGTCACACGAAATACAGGTATGGATAAAAATCGTGAAATGAAAAAAAATTCTACGTCTAAACTGTTGAGGCATCTTGATTAATTTCTTTAGGTATAGGTTTGAAATATTTTACCCTATATGCTGTTTCCGTACATGGAGCGCTGCCTCTTCCACCTTGTATACAAAAAATAAAACGTTTTGTCGCATTGTGAGAGTGAAAAGATATTTTCGATTAATAATGAATCTGTTATTTAAAACACCTGTTATTTAATTTAATCTACTTTTGTATTTTTTTCTATATATAGAACTGATATTATTACAGACATTGGATTTTTCCATGTCATTATCCATATTATAATTTTATTTCCGTACATATAAAAAAAAAAAATATTTGCTCTTCACATAAGGCTAAATAAATCCTACACGAATTTTTTTACATATCGTATCTATATATAGATTGTACATGTGTTTTACTGCTTAATGGAGGTTATTTTTTTTTCATGTTTATTACTAATATGGGACACCAACTTTGGTTAAATTTTTCATGTCAGATGCCCTAGATGATACTCAAAAAAATGCTCTCTTTTACTAATTTATTAATGTTTTTTTCTATTAACTTCACGCATTAGCAGGTTGATTGATGAGAGAGATCAAGCATTTCGCATATAGCAGATTCGGAAAAACTTACGCTAACACTCTGATCTTCACTCTCCGCCTATTTTTAGAGACATACTCGTAGCACGTTAAGTGTTGCGACTCCACGCTGCGTTTGTAGATATGTTGGAAGTCAGTTTCTTAGGAAGAAATTTTACTTCTAAGATCTCTGAGATGATAGTTTAATAATGATGGCCATCATTATTAAACTATCCAGCTACCGTTTTTCTTCTAGTTAGACAGAGGAAATTAGAAATATTTTTTTCTACTTTACATTTAAAATTTTCGGACAAGAACAGATGTGTAAGAATACATTAATACATACTATAAACATAATAGGATCTTTGGTTTTCGCGATTAAATAATTTAATTTAAAATTCACATAGGTACCTAAATACCACATAAATATGTGTTTATGAAGAGGCCAGTTTTGGCGCAAGGGCACAAACGTGTGACTGTTAACGCGACAGGTTATGGGTTCGATTCTCACTTAAGAAATATGAAATATATAATATTTTTATTTCTTCGCTCTGGTGTCGAGGCAAAACGCGGCGTTATGTTTCGCAGGCTAAAAATGTGGATCGGAAGTGTCCTAATGGAAACAGGGAGTGTCTTAACACTAGGTTCCCAGGTTTCCCTGTGTATCCTGCTAAGTGCGGGATACAGCGTGAAACTAGAAAAAAAATATTTTTCAATCCAATAGTAAAATAACCAATTTTGCCCACACAAGTACCTACATACAAACCAATCTCAGATGATCAACATTGAGAAATTATACACAAAGTTCACATATAATTATCTATATAATTATTTTATTACGAATTAACATTACGATTAAAGACGTGACGTCACTTAAGTAAAATTTATAACTCGTGATACGTAACTTATATTAATGAAATTCGATATAAAAGTAGCTTTATAATGACTTTAATAAATGATTTTCCTGTAGAAATATAATTTCAGGAATTATGTTGTTACCAGGAATCTATTATACGGATTATAATTGAGTTTTCCTTTATTATTACTAATTTTAGCTCAAAATATATAACTATGACTTCGGTTCTCTTTGTAATTAAAAAAAAAACTATTTCACCGCTTACATATGATTCATCTTTTACAAAATCTGAAGTAGACTAAATAAGTCAAATAGACCAATAATAAATAAGTGGAAGGTGGACAACCACAAAATTTTTGTACCCATCACTATACGTTAAGATAATGTTAAAATTTAAATAAAAAAACTGTATCTCGAGAACCTGAATGACAGAAAAAAATATTACCAATGAATGACCTTCCTGAAGGAAAATTGAATATAATTCCAGGATCTGTTACTATTGTTTGTAGGAAATTGTTGTATGAATTTTAATATAAATTTTCCTTAGCTGTTACTAAACAGGTTTCAAAATTGTTATAACTGACTGTTTGATCTTTTTATGGATATGCAACGTATCACTTAGTAGGGGAGAGGGGGGCACATTCGAACGATTTTTAAACTTTGTGTCATATCTAAAAATTCTACAGTTTTTAACTTCTTTTCTATTTCACAATGCTTAGTCCAACTATAATACTACAAAATCGTAGCATCATATGTAGAAAAATATATAAGTTAAAGGTGCTATATCAACTTTAGTAGCAGTAGTCAAATGTTCAAAGCTGCCTCCCTTCCCGGGTAGCTTTGAACATATATGGGGCAGTTTTGGATGTTCATCGAATTCAATGAAATTAAAAGGCTTATCAAACTTTTAAGTAATTTTATTAATAAACTTAACGTTAGTAACGATCACGACGACGAGACGACGACGACGACGAGATCAAATATCGGTACCATGTTAACTTAAAACGTAAAAAAATAATATGGTGGTTTAATATTGCGATTGTACTAGTACTAGTGTTAAATAACTTTAATATCATTAATAGACTTTAAAAAACGGACAAACAAAAAAGTAGCTTTGACTTCGTAGAAGTAATTAACATTATGGGATCAATCATAGAATAAATCTAATATTATGAAAATGAAACAAAATATTTTTAAATAAATAGCTTACTACCCTAATTTAAACTTAGAAAAATTAAATTTAAAGGAAAACATGGATGTAGTACGTGACGTAACCAGCAACTGAAATTGGGGGCAGTAGTCTACGTAAGAAAAAAAATCAGCTTCACGCTTTATGTGCGGGCACACAGCACGGTAGGTAGAGGGAACCTAGTGTTAAGACACTCCGTTCCACTTTCTGCCGAATTTTGGAGGCATTGCGTGTTGAGTGGCAGAACTCAACACCGCGCTTGGCTCGGCACCAGAGCGAAGAAATTTAAATATAAATTTAAGTAAATATTTCATCTCCTCGAGTGGGGATCGAACCCACAACCAGTCGGTTTTACAGTCACACTTCGTGCCGCTGCGTCACGACTGGCCTCAAGTCTAGTCTACGTAAGATTTTTGAAAAACTAACTTGTCCTCTTTCTCAGGAATTATACAAGCTACTTTTTTACTATTCACAGATGATAAAACATTCGCTAAAACAAAGTCTCCAATATTTATTAAGTTGTAGTCTAATTCCATTTCGTAGTCTTTATACATACAGGTATCAGTATCTTCATTCTCTTCACAGTAAATTGTCACTTCCTCTTCTGATTCCAAATACATTTTTGAGTCAGTTTCTTGTGAAGAAAAGTTCAGTATAGTTTTATTTTTCTATAATAATATTCAAAACTGGCCCCTTGATTTTGTTCGAAGCTGCCTCAGGGGTAATTGAAAAATTACAAACGTTTTTTTTTTTTCAAGTAAAAGTTTAAAAATTGTAGTAATCTCTAGTTTATTGCATGATATATGAAACATTCTAACTAAAAATGGAAAAAATAAAACCATATACCTTGAATTGGATCGCTGCGATCCTTACGCGCTTATTTAAAAATGTATAAAATTTTACTCAAAATCAAACACTCCTCGTAACTCAACGGCTGGCTCTCATATATCAGCGGTGACAAGCGACATGTGTGCAGGTTAGTGCTGCCACTACTCAAAAAAAATCTTCCAAAATTTCTTTTTAAAATAGCTCCGTTAACACATATTTTCAAAGGTGCCCCTGTTCTAAGCTACCCCCCTCTCCCCTATATATTTACAAAATGATGTATATAGTGAAAATTACAAAATGATGTATATAGAAGCGCTTGGTAAGAGTAAGCGCGAAAAGATCCATCGATAGGTGATAATAGCCGATGGCCGATAGATCGGAGGATGGATTGAAAATAATCCATACTCCGAGTGGAAATCGAATCCACAACCGACGCGATTATAATCAGACGAAGTGCCGTTGCGCCACAACTCTTTGAATGAACAAAAAATTGAGTAATTTATGTTTGTATGTATAATTTGCAATACAGCATATCTATTGCGGATACTGATATTTTTTTATCTGTTTATTATTACTTAATGCTTAGAAAAATTAATGTACAATGTAAAATAAATAATACAAAGGATTATATACAAAAAATAAATAGTTTTGTCTGATTGTGAGAGTGAAAAGATATTTTCGATTGATAATGAGTCTTAAACACCTGTTATTTAATATAATCTACTATTGTTTTTTTTTTCTATTTAAAGAACTAATAATAACTTTACAGACATTTTCCATATCATTATCCATATTGTAATTGTAAAATATAATATTATAACTTTATTTCCGTACATATAAAAAAATTAAATATTTGCTCTTCACATAAGGCTAAATAAAGCCTACACGAATTTTTTTACATATCGTATCGATATATAGATTGTACATGTGTTTTAGTGCTTAATGGAGGTTATTTTTTTTTCATGTTTATTACTAATATGGGACACCAACTTTGGTTAATTTTTTCATGTCAGATGCCCTAGATGATACTCAAAAAAATGCTCTCTTTTACTAATTTATTTATGTTTTTTTCTATTAACTTCACGCATTAGCAGATTGATTGATAAGAGAGAGCACTCACGCATTTCGCATATAGCAGAGACGGAGAAATTTATGCTAACATAACTCTGATCTTCACTCTCCGCCTATTTTTAGAGACATACTCGTAGCACGTTGAGTGGCACGACTCTGATATGATAGTTTAATAATGATGCCCATCATTATTAAACTATCCAGCTACTGTTTTTCTTCTTTAGACAGAGGAAATTAGAAATATTTTTTTCTAATTTACATTTAAAATTTTCGGACAAGAACAGATGTGTAAGAATACAATTATACACACTATAACCATAATAGGATCTTTGATTTTCGCGAATAAATAATCTAATTTAAAATTCACATAGGTCTAGGCCTATATAACACATAAATATGTGTTTATGAAGAGGCCAGTTTTGGCGTAGGGGCACAAACGTGTGACTGTTAACGCGACAGATTGTGGGTTCGATTTTCACTTAAGAAAAATGAAATATATAATACTTTTATTTCTTCCCTCTGGTGTCGAGACAAAGCGGCGTGTGTTTCACACGCAATGCCTCCAAAATTCGGCGGAAAGTGTGGATCGGAAATGTCCTAATGGTCGGTAGTGTCTTAATACTAGGTTCCCAGATTTCTGAAAGTAGAAAAAAAATTTTTTTTTGAATCAATAGTAAAATAACCAATTTTACCCACACAAGAAGTACATACAAACCAATCTCAGATGATCAACATTGAGAAATGATACACAAAGTTCACATATATATATATTCTTTATTGCACTATAAAAAAATAAATAAAATAAAGTTATAGAAATTAAGTTAACAAAGGTGGACTTATCTCTAAAAGAGATTTCTTCCAGTCAACCTGTGGAAGTGGGTGAAATAAACAAATAGCGGGATGACAAAATTGTGCAATTTTCGGAAAGATTTTTAACATAAATATGATATATTAAAAAAAATATATACCTACATACACATACATACATACATACATGAATACATACATATTATACATACAATACATTAATACTAATATAATTATAAAGTTCTTTTTTTTCTTCAAACTTA
>JAATLQ010009419.1:0-24540 GCA_013421005.1 Heliconius erato x Heliconius himera | reverse complement strand
TTGTATTCATAATGACGCGAGCCGCAGCAAGTCAAGTACACTTAAATATAATTGTACTCGGTTATATTAAATAACAAAACAACTAAGTGGTTTAGGTTTATGCTTTTGCAGTTAGCATTTTGAAATTAATTATCTTTTTTTCTCAATTAAAAAAGCTTAAATTGTAATAGGATTTTTACCCAATAAATATAAGAGCGGCTTTTCGAACACTAGATTCGATTTCTATACAGATACATTTCAAGTGGTCGTTAGTAAACTCAACATATACGAAATAATAAAAAATATTAGCTGAGGCCCATATGTATATAGATTTTATTATAATTGGAACACGGAAGGATATATATAACAACTAGCGGCCCCCGTGCGGTTACGCCCGCTTGAAATATACGAATGTTTATTTAGGTATATTAAAGACAAAAAAAACCAGCCAAGCGCGAATCAGAGTCGTCTACTGAGGGTTCTGTACCAATTTTACGATTGTGATTGGGAAACACCTATAGGTTTTGATGATGCGGTGAATAAAGTTAACAAACTTAACCCTAGTTTACTAACCTTATTTTTCGCCGATTATTACGAATCTTCGTCATTTCGACTACGGTATTTAACAAAGAGGATAATGGTTTTTGTTTAAATGAAACGGGTATTTTTTTATTAACTATTTTTATCTTTTCTTATTAATTGTTCTGTTTACCTAAACTAAAATATCATATCTATTAACCAATCAGCCTTATGAATGAGTTCATAGGTTTTATGCAAAATCAATATTAAAATTGTTATACAGGTGGAAATGTCAGCGCTACTTTTACGGGAACAGCATATATATATATATATATATATATATATATATATATATATATATATATATATATATATATATATATATATATATATATATATAATATTTTAAAGCCATACCTAAGAAATTAACCAAGATACCTCAACAGTTTAGATTAACAATAGTTATGCAGTTGGTATTTTTTTTTTTTATTTTAGTCATTCTTTGCTTTGCGGCGAACTGAACTATATTTCTTGCAGCTGTTCTTCTTCGTGACCTTAACTTCAGTGATGATCAGTTTAATACTAATAACATAGTGGTTTTAATATCAAATTGCTGGACAGTACTGAAGAACTAAGTATAGAGTCTTCTTTAGATTGTAAGAAAGTTGTGTCACTACTCAAAACACTACCATCGGTCTCGGGGGCAATTGTTCACCTGAGATTACCTAAAGTATGGAAGTGGTATGATAACAAAAGTTAACGCAATTTAAACAAACCCGCGTCATCCAATCGACGAAAGCTCGTAATCTAGGGTTAAGTTGGCACATTATGTGCCCACTACACTTATTTTGTAACAAAAACAAATATAAGCTTGTAATGATTTTTTTCTAAGAAATATCTTCAAATTTTATACTTTTCCATTTTTTTCTATTACTTGTATTGTAAGATTTTACTTCGTTCTAAATTTCATAACTATAAATCTACGGAAAGTACACTATATTTTGATTTTGATTACGCCGCGAAATTCTTACAAAAACTAAACACGAATAACTTGAATATTTGATATTAATTTCAGATTTATACCTTCACGATTACTTTAAACGAATATTGATTACTTTAAACTAACATTCTGACCATGACCAAATTATGTGATTGAATTCAAAGTTTTCATTCGAATGAAATTAATCCAGTTTCTATAGATTTAGGAGCTTTGTCTTATATGGAGTCATGCCAAGTAGTACAAAACGTAAATTAGGTACTGTTATTTTATACTTATTAAAATAGTGCTTTTTCTAAATTGATGGAATTCAAAATTTAATTGAATATACAAAATCCAATGGAACTACACATTATTAAAAACATAATGTTATTTTTTTAGAAAAAAAATTATTCGTTTTAAAAATTGTAATTGATCTTTAACAATTTATACCACAAATACGACAATATCTACTCAACATAAGGTTTTATAATAGATGCCACCGCTACAGTGATTGTGATTTACATCCAATTTTAAACACATTTTAATGGTCGATTTTGTATACAAAAATACAAAAATCCCTAAATATTAAAAATTTTAATTTTGCTATATAATATTCGCAGGCAAGCTAATGCCTTGAGTTCATTCAAATCACGATAACTTTTTTTTTAATGCACCGATTTTGATGAACCAAACAGTAGTACTTAAGTTGAGTTAAAACAAAGCAATTGGTGAAACTTTTAAGTAAATCGGTTCAGTACTTTCAGAGAAAAATGCGGACATAAATATCGACAGACAGACAGGAAATTCCAAAAAAATATTTTTGCTTTCTATTATTCTTTTTAAGTGTCCCTCTATCGATTTCAGTCAAAATTACTAAATGTACAGACAAAATATTATATATAGAGATAGAGATTATTGTGAAGGAATAAAAATAATGTGAATTTCTCTATAGAATATACTATTTTATACTGTGTGCATTATCGCGTAATATAACTGCTTTTTCAATTACTATTAAACATAAAATATCGGAATAAAAGTGGAAGACTTTGTTTGTTTGTTTGTTTGGCTCGAGTTCTGGGCGCCCTTTCCGCCGATGACGTCCTCTCATAAAGCCATATAGTGCTTGCACTTGCTCAGAATTATGAAAACAACTTGTTTATGATTAAACATACCAATCTGTTCACAAATGCAGCATAACAAAAATATTATAGGTGATTAGCGGGCGAAGCCGCGAGTGGGCCGTTAGTATAATAATATTTATCATCAATTATATTTTAGGATTCCGCATGTACGCAATGAGTAAAAAGGGAACCTCATTACTGAGACTCCGCTATCCATCCGTCTATCTGTCTGTTATCCGTCTGTCACCAGCCATTCGTGAACCGTGACAGTTAGATAGTTGTAATTTTCACAGATGATGATGTTAGCGTTATAAATTCAAATTCAAAAAAATAGAACAACAATAACATTTTAGAGGGCTTTCATAAGGAACACTTCGTGCGCGAGTCCGACTCGCACTTGGCCGATTTTTTTATTTATCAACATTGCAAGATCCCTATACAGTAGTAGACATCAGTTAAGGTTTCGATACGGTGGTTAGAAAAAACTCGCGGCAGCACATCTGTTTTTTTTAATATAAGCTATCCCACGAAATATCACAAATAAATATTACCTAAATTTATTAACGAATAATAGTTTTACATAAATATAATTTCACATAAAATAAATTTAATTCTAGCCATTCTGTAAATATATTTATATACATGAATGTGTTTTTAGATTTTTATAGAAATTAGAAATTTATCTAAAATAGAAATGTATCATCATCTCTCTTTAATTTTAAATATACTCGTAGGTATGCTAATATTCATAAATTCATAATATCATGGATTTATCGCGTTTCAGTAAGAGAAGCGCAGAGCAATAGCCTCGGAGTTCAATCCTAGTTTAAATTTAAGCCCCTTTATAACGCGTATTAAGGATCACGTCCACTGTTCAAGTTCCTCTTCCTGCCTAGCCAAATTTGGAACGATTTCATTACTGCTACCGAGACTAAAATAGTGACTGCCATCCCCGATATCCGAAAATAAATTTATATATTTTTTTGGTCATTTTAAGTCTGGGCTCAAGCCTGCGATTGTAAACGCGACGGATTGTGTTCGATTCTCACTCTAGGAAATTATTTCCTTGTTCTGGTAACAAGGTAAAACGCGGCGTTGAGTTCCGCCACTCAACACCCAATGATTTCCCAGGTTCCCTCTCGCCTACTCTGCTATGTGCAGGATACAGCATGCAGTTAAAAATGTGTTTATTTTAACATTATTGAACTATATTTGTGTGTATGCTGCGCTTTGCCTCGACACCAGAGCGTAGAATTGGAAATATAAATTTAAGTAAATATTTCATATCCGCGAGTGGGGATTGAACCCACAACCAGTCGACTTACAGTAACACTTTGTGCCTCTGCGCCACGACTGGCCTATATATTACATAATAAATATAAACCTCAAAAATGCACAAAAAATATATGTAGATAAAGTTAATTAACCTAAAAAGAAAAACATGTTTTTTAAATAGAACCATAACAGCAGTTACATAAACTTAAGTAACTACAGTAGTTTTAAAATGGTTACTTTCTCACTCGAAACGGCAACAGTAAATGCCGTTAACATCAAAATAGCTGAAAACACAACCACAATATTTATTAAGGCCATAACGCTAGAGTGCTAAAAGTTGTAAATCGCGTGAGCTTAGTCTCTACTTCTGGGAACAGAAATGGCGAGTGATTTGTTTTGTTTAGCATAAAACCTGATTTCTAAATAGATGATAATATTATAAATTGTATTTTAAGATTCTTTCTTTTTTACTTTATTGTTTCACATTTTGTTAATTATATAGCATAATAAGTAAGTATAATGTATTAGTTAAAGAATTATTTAAATTATTGATGCCTTTATAAAAAATAGTCAAGTCAAATTTACATAGATTTCACATTTATATTTTTTATGGAATATCTTATAATGCGTAGGCTTAAATTATGTACATTTAAAAATCGATATAACCATCGAAATAGACGAAATGGTCTGATATAGTTTTAAAAATCTTTTTATGCACTTCACTAAATCTACTGAAGTCGTTGTATTGCATTGGCACAAGTGCGACGGTTTTTGATTAATTAACTTGGTTATTTTTTTTTTTTGCACTGGTAACAAAACAAAGCACAGTGCTTAGTTCCAACAATACTTACTGGAAGATTAAAAAAGAATAATAATAAATAAATAAAATATGCCCAACGACAAATATCTTGTAGAATGATAATATAACAAAACAGTTCACTTAATTAGATAATTTATGTTACTTTGAACATTTTGAATATATAATGTATATACGTTAAATTCGTACGTTTTATTATTATTATTATCCCAGGCATTAAATACAAAATATACAGTATAAATAAACTTAAATATTAAATTATCGTAATTTATTTCAGAATTAGAATAACTTCGAGACCGGCTCCCGCCATTTCAAAAATAAAAATATTGTAATAAAGAAGAACCAATATTAAACGACTAGTGCTTTTACAGGAATAGAAACCGCTCTTATGATTTTCTCGTAATTAAACCTATAAATTGCAAAGTTAGACAGTATACTGGTTTGATTGATTGTACTAACCAATTTTATTGTTTGATTAAGAGAATGTTGGAAAGTTTAGCGAGTTCAGTTCAAATTTGATCGGAGATTAACAATAAAACCGACGAGCACTTTTAATGAAATATCAAACTTGTCGGATCACTACCGTTGTGAGAACGCTCTGAAGGATTTTAAAGAACAGTTTATAAAATAAAAGAAGTAACAGTGGATGTGGATTTCTGATGGATACGGATACAGATTAGCAAGCAATTATATGCATAGTATGCATATATGTAGATATTCTGTCATAGATATTTGTAATATACTGTTGCACTTTCACTTCCTCTTATTAGTATTAGGGCAGATGGACCACTGCCAACTTCAGGTAATAAAAAGGAATATTTTCGGGTTTACTTCATAATACGGTATTCACAGAACCGTTTTACATATTATTTGTTATGTTATTATTAGTTTGTATATTATTATTAGTTTCACTGTTTTGTAGAAATGTTTTCCAATTACGAGTATCGGTTGCATGCACGCAAACTGGCAAGCAAAAGGGAACAATACATATACATATTTTTGAAAGTGGACCTTTTATTTGACACCAAATATAAAACCTAAAATATATATTTTTTTAATTTGCCATTTTTACGCTCTAGAGGACGCCACATTCTATTATATATGACCTTATATAGCCTATAATTAATGGATAATTGGAACACTCCCAAAGATACTTCATTTGTCAAATCCTGATAAATATTTTAGTAGCTATAGGAGAACAGATGAACATACATACATGTATACATACACACATACATTCATATACATACTACATGTATACATACTGGTCAAAATCATAACCCTCCTTTTGGCTTTGCCGTAGTCGGATAAAAAATTCAGTACTAATAACAATTTGAATTAACAACTTAATTAAAGGGCCAAGAGAACAAGATTTTATGTATTTCCATCATTTTAAAAAATCTCCATCCCAATTTCATTTAATAATTGAAATGTGGTAAACCATTCTCGTTCTTATTTGCAGAAAGATTGTTTCCATTCAACGCGGCATTTCAAGTCTAACCTCTACATTCATAAAAGCTTTCTAACCACACAAACGTTGAGTGCGCCGTAGTTTGCTTTCTACTCGGTATAATGAAATGCATTAAAGTACGTGTTTAAACTAGGATTATATCAGAAAGAGTGTTTGAGGAAAATGTGTGCTTAATCTTTAGAGCTTCGACGATAGTGTCTATATTCAGAATCTTGTATATATGATTTTTTTTGTGTATAACATCGTAAATGTTATTTAAAATTTTGTAGTAATTTTTGTATCTTTACTAACTTATATTGATTGTGAAAAATTGCACAATTTTAACACAATTTTCAATCTAAATAAAATAATAAAACATGGCCGTTGCTTGGATTATAGAAAATCCAAATTGCCTTTTCTTTCCTTTAATTAAACCTCTTACGTAAAGGTTCGCTAAAGAGCGTTTTTTTTGCTGAAGAACATAAGCAAAGCAGTAAAGAGTAAAGAGCGCTCTTTTTTTTTGAAAATGGAACAAATACAGTATATTATAATTCTCTTTAGGTAAGAAAAATACTTTTTTTTAGAAAACGTATTGAATTTAACTACCCACCCACCCAATACTAACTAACTAACTAACAATAAAAAATAATAATTTTAAAGTAACGTAATACTTAAATAATTTTGAAGTCAGTGCCAAGTAAAACAAACAGGCTTAGTAATATGAAATTATAGTAAGGTTATTGTAGCATTAGCTTGACACCGACTTCAAAATTATAAAATCTTTCTTTAATTATTTTTTTTAACAAAATCAATGTACTACTGCTTTATGTTAAGTAAATTTATTTTATACTTGTTAATTTGTTTGAACTTGTTCGTTAGTTTGTTGGAAGTTTTTACTTAATATTTCTTTGAAGATCAAATCGGCCTTTATCTCAGTCTTGAATTAATTACGAATTAAACTTAACTGTTATGATTTATGAAATTAACCTTCACTAACAATTCAATTTTGTTTACTTTATTGTTTGTACTCTAGTTACGAAGGCTGCAGTTGGAGGGTTAAGAAAATATGAGTTTTATATAAACTTATATTAATAAAATCTTAAATTGAAATACAAATTAAACTTAAACCTAAACTATATCTAAGACTACTGTTTTCAATATTAGAAAAGCAATAATCTTTTTAAACCTAAGTTAATCTAACTTAACATACTATTTAACTATTCCACGATGGAATAATAAGTGTGGGAAAAGGAGAAATTTCACCGGCCGCCACCCACCGGCGCCGTTCACCGAGCTCTCTATCGTTCGCTTATCAGAGGGACACATTATAATATAAAAAAAGTTTTCCGCCTATGACACCGAGTCCCATATAACACTCTGAACAATAGTGCTTAAAAAAAACATATTTTTATCAACAGCCATATAACCAAGACGTTTTGAATGTCATTCCTTAGCCAAGAATCTAACCAGCGCGACTGCTATATAACATTTCCAGACAAACTAATGCCTTGAGTTCATTCAAATGACATGAATTAAAAAGTGATTGAAAACGACGCACGCACCGCCGCATACGCCTCATTCCGAAATGGAGTCGTAGATATTGGTAGTATAAGTTCAAAGTTGATTAACATTTAGTAATATTTTTGTAATAGTATGTGTTTACGTTATTGGCATCTATGCGTAACTGCGTCACACGAAATACAGGTATGGATAGACATCGTGAAATAAAAAAAATTCTACGTCTAAACTATTGAGATATGTTGATTAATTTCATTAGGTATATGTTTAAAATATTTTACTCTATATGCTGTTCCAGTAAAAGGAGCGCTGACACTTCCATACTGTATATAAGATAACATGTTTCCTTTTAATATTCAATATTTGTTTATGTTTGTGTGTAGTCCTGTGTATTTTTTTATGTAAATATTTAACTAGAAACCAACATACTTGTAAAATATAACGTATTACTAACCCATTGTCATATAAATAATATGTATATTATAAATTTGGTTTTTTTCATATAAGTGATTAACTGGACATCTTTTTGACATTCTCTTTGACATTCTCATTCTCAACTGGCAAGCGCGGAACGCCATTAACTGAAACTGAATTGATATATAATATGTTCTATGAATTAATATTCATACAATTATAGCTTATTTATAGTAAGTACTAAACATAACATTTACACAAATCGCTGCTAAGAAAATAAAACTCAAGTCGAATAATTCTTATACTAATTAGTCTAAAAACTAAAAACACAAACATTTTAAATTTGTAACTTACTTCCATAAAGAAAATCCGACGTTTAAAAAAGCGGCTTACATTTTTTAAAACAAAAGAGCTTAAAAGACAGCGCAGCTTTCTGTGCATTATCGTTGCGCGAGTGTAGAAAATGTAAAATGTTACTCGCAAGCATTTTAGATTTTATCCATTTATTAAGGTTGGCTTATTTCATATACGATTGTTTTACATGGTAATATTGAGATTCATATTTTATACTGTTAGGTTAAGATATTTCTATTTTAAATTAACATTGTGTAAGTGATTTTTATAAATATTAGAGTTAAGTTAAAAAACTGGACAAGCGCGAGTCGGGCTCATCCACCGGGTTCCTTAAAAAAATAGAGATCTTGAGGTCTTTTCTGAAATTCAGAATTAGCTTAGCCAGAGCCCTTTTATATAATACCTTACTTAAACTAGCGGCTTTAATACCAAATTTAACCCCCAAATTTATCCTACTCCTTTATAATATTAATTTTGTTTTTGACGTCGAAATACGCGTGTTTAGCGATATAAACGGCCATATCTTCTTTTTAAGTAAATGTAGAAATATTTTTTTTACAGGAAATCATGGAGCCATAGATTGGATGGAGTAAATGGTTTAAATTTTAACTCGATATCTCCAAGTCAATTTTTGATTAAAAAAAAATCTCCAAGTCAACAAACAAACACGTATCTATTTATAAACCATTGAGTGCAGTGAATGCATTTTTTATTCATAAATGATATATTGATAAATGAAAACGATATCTCAATATTGATCTCAGATTTAAGAGCAGCGTATCGTAGTATAGTAGCCATAGCCATAGTAAGGCCCATATGGCCTTACCACACAATATAATAATTACATTGCGTGCAATATGACACAACCACGGTGTTGGGACCTGTCTTTTTGGACAGGATAGTTGGATGGTTAGTCTCGGTCGTGGGAATGGTTATAATTAAATTATATATTACTCTCCATAGGTAAAGTTTGAATGTCAGGAGAGATGTTAATAGTTAATCCGACGTTTTTCTTTAATCTATTAAAATGTAAAACTTAATTTTTCAAAAATAATTATGGCAGTTCTGCGAAACTTTAAAACTACAAGCGCGCGTTTAGTTTTTACTTTGTTTATGTCTCCCAAGAGCTTCACGGGAATTTGGAATCAGATTAATTTATTGGAATAGTTATTATTTTGGTGAATCTCCTTTGTATTCATGAAACTGGTACGAAACTCTCGGGTCATGAGTACGACTTGAACTTGACCGAAAATGTTGATTATTTTATAGATTATATAAAAATGCCTAAAAATGTGCTTTCTATGTATATTCTGTATACCAATAATAAATAATAATATATGTTACTAATTTAAAACTGTACAGGAGCTAATATTAGTTATTTTACGTTATTTTACAGAATATCGTGAATACTTATACAAATCAATTAATTAATAATTAAGACTGTTTGTAATATCTATATTTCTTAAATGAATAATCATGTAATTCAAGCGGGCAAAGCCGCGAACAGGACGCTAGTCTACACATATAAAGAAAAGTTTTATTATAGTAAAACTATTGAACTGATCGATACTTAGCTGGATGGCTTAGAAAAAGCTGTAAATAACTGAAGCTTATAGCTTTGTTCACACAAAAATCTAATCAGAATCGTAATTTTTTTATAATTTTTTATTCGAAATAAGTTCAACGTTTCCGAGTCCTGAATGTTCTATAAAAAAGGAACTAATAAGTTACAAGTTTTATGTCGAATGCTGTTTGCGCCACGAACTTTAATTTCGTGCCAATAAAATGGAGATAAAATTCTATTTAAACACATAGTTTAATAAAATTTTTAAGGTTAGATCACTTTGTTGTCCAACTGTCTGTCTGTCTGTGTGTAAGTCAAGAGCCTTTATCCCAGGAACGCTTGAAGATATTGGGTTGAAAATCAAATCATATACATATATCTAAAGAAGAAAGATATAGAAGATACAAAATTTTGTATTAAGGCTTTAAAGTCAGTCTCATAATGCGAGTCGCTTTTATCACTTTAATACCGGTCACTTTTGGGAGCGAATCTGTAATGCATTAAAAGATTTCAATGGAGTCAGGATGAGGGGCGATGGTTTGACGTTCTCGATATTCCACTATTTGCGAAGGAGATTTGTAGTTGATCTCAGTTTGGTAATCTTATTAAAAGTGAGACCGAGATAGACATTTTGAAAAACTTCCTATTTTCAAAAATAATATTTTTGAATTTAGCTAGTTTAATCTTTTATTTTAAATTTTCAATAGCTTTTTTTTAATATCAACTACAGATTTTGCATAATTTAGCTTTTCATGGAACCCTTGATTTTTATGAATAAAATGGGCTACTTAATGCTTCCAAAGTGCGGCGTTGAGTTCCGGTACTCCAATCTTAACACTAGGTTCCCTCTGCCTACTCTGCTGTGTGCGGGATACAGCGTGAAGCTGATCTATTTTATTTTATTTATTTGCTTTTAATGCTCCAATTTATCAACGTTATTAAAATAAAAAGTAGTGCTATTTTTAAAGTTATAAAGCAATTAATATTTATATTTAAAGTTTCCAAGCATTTTTAGCGTCCAGTGCAAATATAATCGCTCTTAAAAGCGAAAATAAAATATGGTGACCCTAATCTAAGTAAGAAGGAATTTCTGTAATATGCGGTTTTCTACGTTCATTATTCTAAAGAGTTCTTCAACAGTTTTCTAGTGGATAGGTACTACTTTCTTATATATATGACTATTTGATGTACATATAATATTCTTATTGAGGTTTCTTTTGTATAAGGCATAATTAATGATCAATTTTTAAATGATCTTGTGGAAAAAGATTTTTACTCGAAAATCAATATTCTCTTTTATCGATTAAATAATTTATTTTGAAACAAAAGAAATATTATGATTATAACGCAACTTCTGTACACTATTTTTGAAAGCAGTAAAAATCATATATGTCATAATTTTTACTGCTTTTTGAAGAAAATAATTTATTAAAGCATCCGTATCACAAAGTGCTGTATTGTTTTCAGTCTACAAGTATTTCGTTTCCTCACATGTAGCCTTTGTTAGTCGAGATAATATCCAATGGAAGCCAAGCGTTTCTACAGCTACGTGAGAAAACGAAGCGTGATAATATTTATTCAGTATACATTCACTTAACGTTCCTCAGTCTAACTGCAAGGCACAGCTGTTGAGGATATTCCGATTTATCATTTAAGATATTATTTATATTAATGGAGAAGATATTATTTTGATGATTTTTTATATAACAATATTTCTGTTTATAAATAAAATGTTGTGTTTTTGAATACTTATTTGTACGTTAATCCACACTTAGGAAAGAAAAATACTTATTTAGAAAACGTATAAAAATTTTAACGTGCGCGGGACTAGAACCCGCGTCTCCTGGAAATCGACCAGGTTCAGGACCTGTTTGGAAGGAGTTTTAATTTTTGTCTACATTTTTACGGTTCCGCACATCAAAAGGAAAAATAGAACCATTTATTATCACTTATTAAGAAAACGTATAGAGCTTTGAACGCAGCGGACTTTGAACCCACGCCTCTTTAGAAATCCTCCAAGTATGCGGGTTCAAATCCCGGTAAGTTCAAATTTTATACGTTTTCTTTATAAGTACTTTTTTTCCTAAGTGTGGAATAACACTTTAAAAATGTTTAAAAACATTATATAATTACTTTGCCGTCTATTTGTCCGTATGTCAAGGCCTTTTACCTCAAAGATATATGGATGTATCAAGCTGAATTAATATCAAATATTCAGCGGTCGACTCCACGGTCTCTAAGAATACAAAAAAATTAAACTTCTAAATCAACGCCATCAAAGATACGAGATTTATGCATTGGTTTTGCTGTATTTTTTCCTTTCCGTGGACGTTTACACAGTTATGAACTTCGACACGAAGGGAGAATTTACAATATATTATGTACAATTTCATCTGTACTGGTGTTAATATTT
This sequence comes from Heliconius erato x Heliconius himera, assembly GCA_013421005.1. Lineage (NCBI taxonomy): Eukaryota > Metazoa > Arthropoda > Insecta > Lepidoptera > Nymphalidae > Heliconius > Heliconius erato x Heliconius himera. The sequence goes on along the minus strand of JAATLQ010009419.1, from coordinate 12,137 downwards.
TTAGAAATTACAGGAATACCAAAATATTACGGATTTTGTTATACTTATTTTAACTATGACTATATTATAGACAGTTATTTATAATGTAATTGTAAAAATATAAAAATTCTAAATTTTTTTCATATAATTCATTGACACGAGTAGACAATTCAACAACCCCACAGCACAGGGATCGAGCCAACAACCCCACAGAGAGGATGGACCACTGGGCACTGCGCCACGATAGCTTCATTAGAGTTCCGTACCTTTTAAGGAAAAAAAACTCTTATACTACCACATTGTTGTCCCCCTGTCTTCTGTCTGTTAAGAGCCTTTATCTCAGGAACGCTTGGAGATATCGAGTTGAAGTTCAAACTATATACTCAGATTTATGGCCTCATAATTTTCTGAAGAAAAAACATATTTCTGCATTTACTTAAAAAGAGGGGGCTTTTATATTGCAAAAAAATACCAATATGACAAGAATTTCAGACTACAAAGAGAGTCAAAATTTTAAGTAAAAAAAAATAAACCTATATATGTGTGGATAAATCTTTAAAATAAAAGAAGGAAAAATTTGATATTTAAAGCCGCTAGTTCAAATGAGGTATCAAATGAAAAGGCTCTGGTTAAGCTAAGATTGAATTTTAGAAAAAACTCGAGACCTCCAATTTTTGTAAGGAACCCTCGTCCTCGACTCTAACTCACGCTTGTCCAGTTTTATTGTTATTATTATTACTATAATTTCAGTGTTAATAATGATTTGCAATTGATTCTATATATTCGATAGTATGAAAATTGATTCATTATAAAGGGTAGCATGACAGATTGACACTAATTAGCCACTAATATGTTCAGCAAGCAAATACAATGGACAGCATAAATAGAGATTCAGCTGAGTACTCGAAAATTCCCTACAAAAGCGCTCATTGATACATCAGGATGTATGAGATTATAATGTTTATGGTCTATTTTTACAATGATTGGATATTATAAGTACTAGATAGAAGACTTTCCTAAAGTTCACGCTGTATCCCGCATGTAGCTGGATAGGCAAAGAGCTTAGTGTTAAGACACTCCGCTCGCCACTCTCAGGTACAGAACAGACCGCCGCGCTTTTTCCTCGATACTAGAGCAAAAAACTTCGTTAGCAAAGGAATCAAGAGTAATTGCATTTATTATTTCCCTTCACTCTGCAGGTCATGCCTACGGACGAACGGAATCTTTACAAAATATTAAACAAAGTCCCCAGGGTTGTTCGTGTAGATCGTTCTAAGTATGTACGTACGTGATGAATTTTAATGTGAGTACTAATAGATACAGAGCTTCGACAAGAAAGTTTATTCATCTAGTCTGTAATTTAACATTACGCTATGGACCGCATGTAATAGGGTAAGCCGAGGGAGCCTAACCAGAGCAAAGAAATTAAAATATTTAATATTTCATTTCCTCGAGTGAGAATGGAATCCAAAACCTGCCGCGTTTTCAGATAAAAAATGTAACATAAAATAATCGTCTTACGTTTGCATTTTCACATATTACTTTCATTTCGAATAATAATTTGAAATATATGATCTATTTTCATTATCGTGTTCAGTGAAATCATTCATACGTATCTACTTTTATAATAATATGCAAAGGAAAAAAGTAAAAACTGGAACATGTGTCTATAATATGTTAGTAGTATTGTAATATCGTTTTCTAGTCTGTAAAAAATCAACTTATTAATTTAATCTTCATATAGTACCTATGTATTATATATTTGTATATTTAACATTATAGAAATGATTGTGTGCGTTCATACGTGTTATTTACCAAAGAAAGAAGAGCATAGAAATATTTACTGCATTTTTTCCGAAATTCAATATATTTTTTTATATAATTTTTTTCCAACTTAGCTAATAATGTAGGCTGTAGATACCAATAGGTATTTTTATCATTAATATTTATTAAATATAGAGGCTACCGCTGCGCAGTGGAGCATTTGATTGAAAATACGATGCTTTGAGTTATATCTCCATTTAGGGAAAAACGTCGCGTTACGTCCTACCACTCAATACGCAAAGCCGGAACAAAATCAAATACATTTTTTTATTCCCGACTTCTAAGGAAGGGTTATGTTTTTCGCGCGTATCTTATATGTCCTAATAAAAAAGAAAAAATTAAAAAAAAGCATTTATAAAAACAATAACCCCGACTGCATACAACTAAAAAAATAAAAAAAAATTCCGATAGTTTATTAGGATTAACAATCGGGACCTATAAGTAATTCTTCAATAAATAATTTTTTTACCAGGAACACCGTATAATTTGAAGAGGTTCCGACTGTTAATCCTAATAAACTATTGGGCTTATTTTTATTGTTTTTTTAGTTTTATGCAGTCGGGGTTATTGTTTTTATAAATATTTATTCATCTTTGGTTGTGATATAGAGTCTTTAACGAAATAAATAACCTTAGCTTATATTTATTGCTGCTCATTACAGCAACGCGTCGGAAACACGAATGAGGGTTGATTATTATTGATATTCCCATTTACTAAATGATAAATCAGTATATTACCATCTAGGGAACATCTGTCTCTCAAACTTAATATTGACAAATTAAAGTTACTAAACTGTTATTAAGAATAGTGGTATTAATAAACTGAGGCCAGTACTGGCGCAGGGGTACAAAATTCACTTTCAACACCAAAACAACATCCTTGGGAATCGAATTTAGCAAAATCCCATCGTAGGTGGCACCATATCTTATAAATAATGGCCATGCAAAATTTGAGACCCCTAGCACTTGTTTAAGTTTTAAGTTTCGTAAGTAGGTACTTTGCTAAAACAACAAAAGTGAAATAAATAGTATCGTGAGATTTTTTGTAAATATGAGTATTTTTTTTAATTTTGTAGAACATTCTTAAATGTCCTTTCTTCAACAATTTCTACAGTGCATACGATAGAAGATATTTTATACCATGTTTTTTTACATTATTAATAATTTAGTAGGATCACTATTTATTTCTATATCTCAATATAGCCTATGTTACTCAGTGATAATGCAGCATTCTAGTGGTAAAAGAATTTTTGAAATCAGTACAGTAGTTTTTAAGTTTATCCACTACAAACATACATACATACAAATTTTTCCTCTTTATATAAAAGTATAAAAGTATGGATATAGATAAAACAACCGTCTACGAAATGTGTCTGTGACGTCATTAATGTGCTACGAATTATTCGATAAGCGAAGCGATTGTAAATATTGTGTTCATATCGTTGAATATATGTTAAATGAACTTTTGATATGTAAATTGACAGTGAAATATTTACATATCTCATGTTAATTATTCAAAAAAACTATTTAAGCATCATTATTCATATTTATATTTATTTTTTTTTCCTTTTCATAATTAAATGTTCTTTGGACAAATACTTATTAAGAAAACGTATAAAAATGTGAACGTAGAGGCGCAGGTTCAAATCCCACTACGTTAAATTTTTTATATGTTTTCTTAATAAGTAAATATATTAAAAAATCTATGGACAATATAAATTTTAGAAATAGAAACTGAACACAAATATGTATGTATGTCTAAGGAGAGAAATATCGAAAGAGGTATGTAGAGACCGTAGCGTTTGGCGCTCCGTTCTCTCTGAATTCCCCGCTAGGGACACAACGTGTAGCTACATTAAATAAGATCTAAGAAGAGAGATTCAAATACACAATTATAAAAAACAAATATTTAATAGATTTTTTTTTTCTGCGTAAACTATACAATATGCAATGTTTTTTCATCATTTAATTAAAAACAATTGTGACTATTCTGTTACCAGGTTTTATTGGAATTTTATAGAATGATTCAAATTTCAGATAAAAAGAAACAGTAGGAAGCGTATGCAATCAATATTTTACAAAAAAAACATTTAAATAAATTCTTATACTTTATTATTGTTTACCTAACAGAATATAATGTAAGAGCACGTTTTGAGTCACGTCACATGTGGAGTCATTAAGTAGGTACCGGGAGCCACGTTTTTATAGTTTTATAGTTCAGTCGTAAGACGAGACGACAGTTTTACCAGGAAATTTTGGACGAGTTTCATTTTACTAAGAAGCTTTCCTTATTAAGGTCCTAGACTTGTCTATGTTAGAGTACCGGAAGTACTAAACAACCGGAACTAAATTTTATACGTTTCATGTCATAAGTATAATGTTACAGAACTTATTTTGTTTTATAAATCAATATTGAATAGATTACAGTATTTTTTAAGGCGTTTGGTACTTCCTTTATGTCAAGGTTAGTATCGAAACATTTTATAAATTATGTTCTTATTTACTTACTAAAACTATGTTTATATAGTGTGTAAAATTGTTGATAATATAAGTGGTAGCGCGGCGTTGAATTCCGTCACTCAATTTGGCTTAAAGTGAAGAATAAAGTGTCTCAACACTACGTTCTCTCTGCCTACACCGCTATATACAGGATACAACGTGAAATTGACATATAATTATTTTTCACTACAGTGAAATAATAACATTCAGTATGTTTGTACTAGCAAGAATGTCAATCGAAATTTTGTATGTAATAATAATATATGCAAGGGTCGGAAGGTTATGACACAGCAGTGAGGCTGATGTCAGAAATTGAAGGGTCGGCCCTAAACGACCGCCTCGAGGCATTATAGTTCACAAACAGTATACACTCTGTAAATTAAGTAACATACTCCTACCTAGGCCTATTTGCTCGGTGTAGGAGGAGAGTAATTTTCAACGAATTTACATTAAAATTAAATTATAATAATCGTGGTGCAGGGGCACGAAGTGTGACTGTAAAATCGAGTGGTTGTGAGTTCGATCCCCACTCGAGGAAGTGAATTATACATAAAATATTTATTTACATTTCTTCGCTCTGGTGTCGAGGCAAAACGCGGCGTTGAGTTCCGCCACTTAGCACGCAATGCCTCCAGAATTCGGCGGAAAGTGGGGAACGGAGTGTCTTAACACTAGGTTCCCTCTACCTACCCTGCCGTGAGCGGGACACAGCGTAAAGCTGAATTTGAATTAAATTATAATACTAAATTAACATTAGATAATACGTGCGGAGGTCACAGATTCAAATTATTTTTCAACGTGATGTAACAGTATGTACCTTGGGTATAAGTTAAATATAAATAAATAAATAAAATAAAATATGCATGGCAATACACATAAATAACATAGTTAATTATGAATAATACAAACTATATATTTTTAATACCATATTAATCGAGACGAGTTCGTGTATTGTCATCCCGAGTGTCGCGACCGTCGTTCTGTCTATATAGTGGGTGTAGTGTTTGGAAGGCAGCGGTCGAGTCGAACTCTAAAGTACTACGGTACAAATAAATATGATGCACATAAAGACTCGTACCAAATATATTATAAATATAATATGATAATTCGAAGCCTATGATGGCAGGATCTTTTAGGGTCGAATTTCTTATAAAGGCAATATATGTGTAGGAGCGACACATATTGTGGTTCAAAGTTATCTTTGACCATTATTATAATATTAAATGTTGCTTGACGTCGCGGAAGCTGACGTAATGGACTTATGTGAACTGTTATAGCGACATTAACTATGTCGTGGCTGATGCCGTGTCGCAGTATGCTCGCGGTACGTAAGCTATGATTGTGTGGCGTTAGTCATTGAAATATTGTATACCATTTCTACGACTTGGTATACGACTAGTAGGTGTGTGATGCTATTTTATGTCCCAGCTTCGGTGTATGTAATAGTGTCCGCCTGTCTCATACGGGTGTGTGGTGCTATTTTATGTCCTGGAACGTTCGTTCTAACGACTTATATTGATCTCACAAATCAATCAACATCACGCATCACCATTCTAATACAATCTTAATATAAACAAGCGTAACAAGTACCTTCGGAAAGATCACACACAAACGTCTCGGAGGGTTCAACGACTGTAAAGCTGCGGTCTGGTCGGAACTCACGGTGTCACGGTATAGTGGAGAGGAAGATAGGACGCGCTCTTGGCTTTTCCTCGGACGAGCTTCGAGTTATGACAATGTCATATTGTCGAGTTTCCAGTTATCTAAATAACTGACACAAGGACAACTTCTGATGGCAAATATCTTATTAAAGCGATACCTTCTAATGACATAATATAAAATTCTTAATACTGTTACCTCTGAATCTCTAAAAGATTTTGGGTTCTTCACGATCACAACTATAAACGATTCTAACCACTAGACACATCACGAGCCAAGGCATTATTTATTAAATAATATTTTCAAAGGAGTTTGGGATATCAGTTACAGTGATCATTCCCTAGCGTGAGGATCAAGCTAATCGTTGCGGGTACAAATGAAAGTCTACTGTGCCTATATGAACTTATCTTAAGTGATTGAACTAGTGTTTGGATATAGATATCAATCAATATACAGATACATAAGAGTATATACAAATAATTTCTCCTATAAAACAATGTACAGTAATTTGTTAAAATTTTTTAATTGTTTTTTTTAGTAAGTAAAAATATGTGTTATAAACTATATTTTTATATAATAACTAAAATATTGAAATTACAATATTTATATCTTAGAAAGACAAATCTAATACAACATCATACTTCTAGTAGCTACTAAATAAATGTAATATATTCTATCGTAAACCATCTAGATCACTCGAACTGCTTTATAAAATATTTTACGTAATTTTTGAACAGAAAATATGAGAAAGAAGTTATGTCTTGAAGAGAGGCCAATATGCAACGTAGTTGCTGTTTATCGTCAAAAGTGGTGAGTCGAAATAGAGTTGAAAGAAATTGAATCATCTTAAAAGATTTTTCAGATAAAATAATAAAATAGTTCAGCTTATATTCACATAGACGTGGTCTGGACAAATTAAATATCTGACTAAATAATGACTGAAATTAATATAAGGAAATCTTGCAATTGCATTTTAAATTAGGTAAAGTAAAAATTCATAATTTATCAGAATTGAAGAAAATATAGTTAGGTCACAAATACTTTAGAATTAAATTCTTAGGGCCTTAAAATAGATATATTTAGTTAGTTATAGTTAGTTTTTTAATAATAGATATAGTTAGTTTTTTTCGTTGTATGCAGTCGGGGTTATTGTTTTTATAAATATTTATTTATTAAATAAATAACCTTAGCTTATATTTATTGCTGCTCATTACAGCAACGCGCGGGAAACACGAATGAGGGTTGATTATTATTGATATTCCCATTTACTAAATGATAAATCAGTATATTACCATCTAGGGAACATCTGTCTCTCAAACTTAATATTGACAAATTAAAGTTACTAAACTGCTATTATGAATAGTGGTATTAATAAACTGAGGCCAGTACTGGCGCAGGGGTAGAAAATTCACTTTCAACACCAAAACAACATCGTTGGGGATCGAATTTAGCAAAATCCCATCTTAGGTGGCACTATATCTTATAAATAATGGCCATGCAAAATTTGAGACCCCTAGCACTTGTTTAAGTCTTAAGTTTCGTAAGTAGGTACTTTGCTAAAACAACAAAAGTGAAATAAATAGTATCGTGAGATTTTTTGTAAATATGAGTATTTTTTTTAATTTTGTAGAACATTCTTAAATGTCCTTTCTTCGACAATTTCTACAGTGCATACGATAGAAGATATTTTATACCATGTTTTTTTACATTATTAATAATTTAGTAGGATCACTATTTATTTCTATATCTCAATATAGCCTATGTTACTCAGTGATAATGCAGCATTCTAGTGGTAAAAGAATTTTTGAAATCGGTATAGTAGTTTTTAAGTTTATCCACTACAAACATACATACATACAAATTTTTCCTCTTTATATAAAAGTATAAAAGTATGGATATAGATAAAACAACCGTCTACGAAATGTGTCTGTGACGTAATTAATGTGCTACGAATTATACGATAAGCGAAGCGATTGTAAATATTGTGTTCATATCGTTGAATATATGTTAAATGAACTTTTGATATGTAAATTGACAGTGAAATATTTACATATCTCATGTTAATTATTCAAAAAAACTATTTAAGCATCATTATTCATATTTATATTTATTATTTTTTTTCCTTTTCATAATTAAATGTTCTTTGGACAAATACTTATTAAGAAAACGTATTAACATGTGAACATTGAGGCGCAGGTTCAAATCCCGCTACGTTAAATTTGTTATATGTTTGCTTAATAAGTATTTTTCTTTCCTAAGTGTGGAATAACACTGTAAAAATATTTTAAAAAATCTTTGGACAGCTACATTAGATTAGATCGAAGGAGAGAGATTCAAATGCGCAATTATAAAAAAAAAAAAAATTTTAATAGATTTTTTTTTCTGCGTAGACTATACAATATGCAATGTTTTTTCTTCATCATTTAATTAAAAAAAAAATGACTATATTGTGATCATGTTTTATTGGAATTTTATAGAATGATTCAAATTTCAGATAAAAAAAAACAGTAGGAAGCGTATGCAATAAATACTTTACAAAAAAAAAACATTATAATAAATTCTTATACTTTATTATTGTTTACCTAACAGAATATAATGTAAGAGCACGTTTTGAGTCACGTCACATGTGGGGTCATTAAGTGGGTACCTGGAGCCACGCTTTTATAGTATTATAGTTCTGCCGTAAGACGAAACGACAGTTTTACGAGAAAATTTTGGACGAGTTTCATTTTACTAAGAAGCTTTCCTTATTAAGGTCCTAGACTTGTCTATGTTAGAGTAACCGAAGTACTTAACAACCGGAACTAAATTTTATACGTTTCATGTCATAAGTATAATGTTACAGAACTTATTTTGTTTTATAAATCAATATTGCATAGATTACAGTATTTTTTAAGGCGTTTGGTACTTCCTTTATGCCAAGGTTGGTATCGAATCATTTCATTTCATTTCATAAATTTTGTTCTTAGTTTAATTCTAAAGCTATCTATATAGTAAGCTTCTATATAGTATGTAAAATTGTTGATATAATAAGTGGTAGCGCGGCGTTGAATTCCGCGACTCAATTTGGCTTACAGTGAAGAACAGAGTGTCTCAACACTAGGTTCCCTCTGCCTATCCCGCTATATACAGGATACAACGTGAAATTGACATATAATTATTTTTCACTACAGTGAAATAATAACATTCAGTATGTTTGTACTAGCAAGAATGTCAATCGAAATTTTGTATGTAATAATAATATATGCAAGGGTCGGAAGGTTATGACACAGCAGTGAGGCTGATGTCAGAAATTGAAGGGTCGGCCCTAAACGACGGCCTCGAGGCATTATAGTTCACAAACAGTATACACTCTGTAAATTAAGTAACATGCTCCTATCTAGGTCTATTTGTACGATGTAGGAAGAGAGCAATTCTCAACGAATTTACATTGAAATTAAATTATAATAATCGTGGCGCAGGGCCACAAAGTGTGTCTATAAAATCGACTGGTTGTAGGTTCGATCCCCACTCGACGAAGTGAATTAGATATAAAATATTTATTTACATTTATATTTTCATTTCTTCGCTCTGGTGTCGAGGCAAAGCGCGGCGTTGAGGTCCACCACTCAGCACGCAGTGCCTCCAGAATTCGGCGGAAAGTGGGGAACGGAGTGTCTTAACACTAGGTTCCCTCTGCCTACCCTGCCGTGTGCGGGATATAGTGAATCTGAATTTGAATTAAATTATAATAATAAATTCACATTAGAAAATACGTGCGGAGGTAACAGATTCAAGTTACTTTTCAAAGTGATCATTCCTTAGCGTGAGCATCAAGCTAATCGTTGCGGTCATAGACAAATGAAAGTCTACTGTGCCTATATGAACTTATCTTAAGTGATTATAATAGTGTTTGGATATGGATATCAATCAATATACAGATACATATGTTAGCATACTCGTGTAAAAGAGGGTAGATTTAGGTGGAAAATAACTATAAAAGCAGTGGAATTGTGTCAATCGGGGGCACTCGCTTGTAAGTGACGGCCCCTATTGGAAGGAAACTAGTGTGAAGTATTGTTGGTAGGTGATACATATCACTTATTGCAATTACATAGTATCTCTTTCAAAATAGTTTAGAATCATATAGACGATGTGTGTTTTTAACGTGTTTCTTTAAAAACGTTACCCGCTTCCGATTTTTAACACATAGAAGTACACTGTATATACAAACAAATTCTCCTATAAAACATTGTACAGTAATTTGTTCAAATTGTTTAATTGTTTTCTTTTTGGTATGTAAAAATATGTCTTATAAACTGTATTTTTATATAATAACTAAAATTTGAAATTACAATGTTCATATCTAATTAGGTATCTAATACAATTACATTTGTAGTACCTACTAAATAAATGTATATATTTTATCATAATTTTTCTACTGAAAATATGAGAAAGAAGTTATGTCATGAAGAGAGGCCCAATATGCAACGTGGTAGCTATTTATCGTCAAAGGTGAGTCGAAATAGAGTTGTATGAAACAGAATCATCTTGAAAGATTTTTTAGATAAAATAATAAAATCGTTCAGTTTATATTCAAATAGACGTGGTCTGTACAAAGGAAATAACTGACTAAGTAATGACTGAATTTAAGGAAATCTTACAATTGCATTTTAAAGTAGGTAAAGAAAAATTCATAATTTTACATCAGAATTAAAGAAAATATATTTAGGTCACAAATAATTTAGAATTAAATTATTAGTGTCTTGATATAGATATATTCTTAGAAGTGAATTTTGTTCGTGGAACTAAGTAATTTTAGACAAATCAAAATAACCTCACATGTTATTATAGGTTCCACCTACGTACTTATTATGTTGTGTAATAAATATTTGTGTATAATAAAGATATAAATACATTTATTTTAAAATATATATTTACTTAAGTGGGAGGTCGTCGTGGTGCAGCGGCACAAGCGTGTGACTGTAAACGCTACGGTTGTGAGTTTGATCCTCACTGGGGGAAATTATTTTTTTATTTATTATTTATAATTAATATTTTTAGTTATTATTTATAATTATTTTCATTTCGCGGCGTTAAGTTCCGTCAGTCAACACACAACTCCTTGAAAGTTCAGCGGAAAGTGGAAAATGGAGCGTCTTAGTACTAGTATCCCTCTGCCTGCTCTGCTACATATGTGAAGCTGAAAACAAAGTGACAATCCAAAAGACGTTCGTTCATGAAGCTCTATACTCAATACGCAATCCTTTTTTTTAGCATAATCTGGGAGACAAGACATAACTGATGAACGTGATGCTAACAGCATAGAAAAGTTGTAACAAGTGTATAAAAAATTTCGACGTAGCTTGATGAGAACGTATGGCTTAGTGGTCAGAGCGCCTGGTCGGTTTCCAGGAGGCGTGGGTTCGAGTCCCGCTACGTTAAAATTTTTGTACGTTTTCGTTATCTACTCGAAATAATTTATATTCATTCAAACGACAACTATTAATCAAGTACAGCATATCTCTTACATAAGTGTAAATCATGTCAAAACAACAGTCAGATTGAAGATAATATTTTTACTTGAAGCAATTTGAGAAAGCCATTTTGGCCTACAATGAGGCTCCGCGGTGGAATGTAAGAAATTAATATATTCTAAATTATATATGTAAATTTTGTTTTGCCTGTTTATTATAGTAGTTATGTTATGTTAGATAAGCGATGTTAATATATCGTGCTCGCTCTATGATTTACGGTAAGGTATTTAGTATGTGTGTGGACCGTTGTATATCTTAGCAGTATTCCTGAAATAGTAACTAAGTATTTTTTTTATCTTCACGCTGTATCTCGTATGTAGTAGGGTTGGCAGAGGGAGCCTTGTATTAAGACACTCCGCTCTCCACTTTCCACTTAATTCTGAAGTTATTGCGTGTACAGATAACAAACTTACGAATAATATTTTTAAACTAGCGGCCCGCCCACGGCTTCGCCCGCTTAAAATACATGATTATTGATTTAAGCAGAATTGATTGACAACTATAATAAAATAAAATAAATAAATAAATCAGCTTCACGCTGTATCCCGCACACAGCAGGGTAGGCAGAGGGAACCTAGTGTTAAGACACTCCGTTCCCCACTTTCTGCCGAATTCTGGAGGCATTGCGTGTTGAGTGGCAGAACTCAACGCCGCGCTTAAC
>JAATLQ010009415.1:69448-99839 GCA_013421005.1 Heliconius erato x Heliconius himera | reverse complement strand
CTAAATTTATCAACTACCCTCAAAACTGAAACGTTACGTAAGTACTATAAAATGGAAAATGTTTAGGTATGCACATCATACAGTGTATTCTCAAATTATCCAACCTTCCAAATTTATCCAATAATTCCCTTCATAAAAAAACCACTCTGGCTGTAATAAAGGTTATCAATCACCACACAACGAAAAGTTCGAAGTACAAGATTTCTATGTATCGTCATCAGTAAACTTTAACTGTGAAAACTATTTATTAAATTTCCATTGAAGATCTTTCATTTATCCGTTTGTTGTTTGTTTGATGTAAAAGAAATAAGAGTAACTAAAAACTATAATTAGAATAGCAACACTCTGCTCATATTCAGAATAGAAAAAAATATAGAGAACTCAATTTACATACAAATTATTCAGCTAATCTTTAAGGAGTAAGAAAAATGAGAGAAAAGAAAAAAAAAAAGAATATATATATATATGGTCTACTTACACTTTATGAGCGTGGCAGGAAATTTTGTATATCCTTTCGTAATCCCGCTTCTGAACTGTTAGGCGAACCAACAAATCAGACACAAAATCCAACTTTTACAATAAATTTATTTACACTTGTTATATACACATATACTCTCGTAGTCACAATATTGAAATATGAATTATAATGACAAGTTGTCTTGACAATATCTTAGAACGTAATGAACACGAGTGCCGTGTCGTTTGTGCTTATATTGGAAATCCACCGGAAAAGACGCAGCACACTACCGCCACTTAATACAATCGATAATGGAAACAATATCAAATGACGTACTCGTAATTACAGTGACGTCTATTACTACACTATAAATAACTTATGCTAACAATATATAAAAAAAAGCACATTTTGCGTCAACATGAAAACGTATAACTATAGCAAATGAGTTCAAATAGGAACAATCTTTTCCCGAATGGAATAGTGTGGACAAAATGTGACCTTAAACTTTGTTATATTTGCCTTAAAATAAAACAATCTAATATGGCATATTACTATTTATTCCCATTCTAATTTTGTTACGTTACATTTACATAAATAATAATGTTTTAATTTTTTCAATCTATTCTTTTACTGTATTGCCTTATGATCAAATATTAACCACAGAACCCTCGAAGCATTGTTGGCATCGATTTTCAACCTACTATATATAAGTCTTCAAAATCAATTATAGCCTAGATCCTGCCCAGATCTATTATCTATACAACATTAAAAAAAAACAATTAAATCCATTCAGTAGAAGATTCCTCTTTACTTTTTCCAAATTAATGTACAGACACCTTTTTTCCAGTTTCATCATAGTATATAGAATTATAGATAAATAGACAGATAGATAAAACCACTTGGCAACTCATGCTCAGCAAACGACTTAGTTTATTATTATGTACATAATTAATTATATTAAATAGTAATTAGTATGGTAAATTTGTAATAGTTTTATTGAAGTTACGATCATTTTCATTATATAAAAGTACCAAAACACGGTCCATATCTTATACTCATATAACTAAACACGTCCTCTAAAAGGTGATTTGATCTCGAGATGCCGTATTTACATGCCAACTAATGAGCCACCGGTTTGGCAAGTCAACAAAGTGATCTACGAAACTATGTATCTTATACGGACCACATTTACTAGCTTATAAATTTGTACGTAATTTACAAGACCTTATTATATTTTTTTACTTTTACACAAATTCACAACTACAAAGTTCACACATCGCATTACAATAAATTAATGAAAATGACATTTACAGTGTCATGTTAGCAATTATAATGAAAATAATTACTTCCAAATTATATTTAAAATGTAAAACAGCTTCGTAATTTAGAACACCAGAGCGTTAGCCTTCCCGGGCTTTGGAGCGGGCTTGCGGCCATAAATTCATATTAAAATTGTTATAGCCCGTCTAAACTTATAAATGTAGGTGTATGCTTAGCCAATTGGAAAACTATAATTATTCAAATTGCGAGTTAAACCGCTTATTAGTGGTGCGGTGGTTCAATGATGCATGTAAGATCTGTTCCCGGGCCCTTCGTGCTTCGGGCGAGCTTACTCTGGCGCAAGCAAATTCCGACCAAGCATAGTCTAACACTGAATCACTGTTTCCACTTTTGACTTACGCACTAGATTAATTTTATCTCCTTAAGGGGCGATGTACTGCATGCTGTCTGTACTGGGATCAGTTGTTAAATATTAAGTGAAATTTTATACAAATACTCTTTTAGATGTTTCAAATACCTATATAAATATAAAATTATTATTCTGAACTATGACACATACGCAAATATGTATGTTTATCATTTACATAACATTAGTTACAAAGTAAGAGTCATCAACCAAATTGTATTACGAAACAACTAACTTTTATCATTAAAAAACATACGAATTCTTCTTATTAGATTATGTTTATTTTATCTATTTCGTTCATGACAGTTTAGTCATTGATTTGATGTAAACAATGTATACGTAAATTAAATATTTGTGTATACACATAGTAGAACGAGTATTGTATTTTAGTTGGCATTTAGTAACCGATGCATGGGAACCTGACACAAGAGAAACCAAGCAGCGCCGGTGTCAGTGTCATATGACCCGAGTATTTCAAAGCCAAGTCGTGTTCTTGCCATTTTATTTGTTCACGGGGTATAAAATACCTTCGCCTATATCAGTGTATTGAACTGAGAGCGTTTGCGTTCACGTGGTAGGGCCGCCTCTAGCGAACCTTACTAAATATTAAAATGTTTGTTATTATTTTACATTCATTCGACCTTTATATAAAGAAATAACATTATTATATCCGAATTGTTGTAATGTTTATAAAATTTATTTTCCATATATATACATTTAGTTATTGTAAGACTTTATAGTATAAAACAAATTGATAGAAAGTTTTAATTGTAAAATCAATTACTAATTATTTTGTCTCATACCCATAACTCAGAGCTTCCGGAAGAAGTGCTTCCGCTTTCAAGGCGATTGTTACGATACATTTCTCACTGAAAAACTAATGTCAATCTTGAGGAAGCTCACTGATCAGTTGTTGCGAGTAGATATATCATAAATAGTAGAGTTTCCATTAAGAATACTTGTCACTTCACTTTATTCACATGATCACTAGTACAACTTCCACAATGTCCTAAAGTAAAGCACAGACAAAATCTCACTTTCAGTTAATATGTAAATCTAAGCGTTCATAGAAATTAACAGGCGAGATTATAAAAACCTATACAATAAGTTAAATATTTAATATTGATGTTTCAATAGTGCTGTGCACCTGTGAGTTGTGAAATGGCATACGTGACTCAAGTACGTAAGTTATCGCTAAACTCCAAAAACATAACACACTTATCGGATATGGCGCGCAATCGTCGTCGACAATTATCAACGAATCCATTCTATTTTTACTTGATAATATATCAGAATCACCTTGAACGTTAGCCATTACTATTTTGCATGTATTTGCATAAGTAAAGTGTTAGACGGCTGTACAAGGCGGAAGGAATTATTTATTACATGTCTCGTAACTCTACTTTGTCAAGTCTTTTCTAGGACTTGTTATTTTAATATAAATTTTATGGTTAAAAGAGGTTTTATTTGTTTTAAAAACATATAATTTACAATGTTATTTATGTGTTAATATATTATTTTTAGCAAAATTTAATTATGCTATTTAAAATAATTAATAGGCATTACTAGTAAGCCTTTAGTTTTTATGTCTTAATTAAATTGATTACATCACAGTATTAAAGAAATAATTACTTAATTAAAACTTCACTTATCTATGAATGAGCACAACTGAATGGTCAGTTAAGTAACTCTACGTTTAATAACAAATAGCATTTCCGGTTAATTACGGTTACCGGCACAGATGCACAGATTCAATAAAAAATGTAAATATAAGTTGAAGTAAATCTTATATTAGAATATATTGTCTTCTTTAAATTTAGCTAATAATCTTTCATTTAATTCATATGTAAATTATATAAGTGTTATACCACTAGAACCAGTAAATTGATTTCAGACTCTACCAACATCAACACAAAGACCCACAGAAAGAATTATTTAAAGACCAGATGAACGATTTTATGTTAAAATAGTAATTCGCAATGTATGACAAAGACGCGAGTGCCGGTATTTCGCGTGCGCGTAGGCCGGTCGGCGCGCGCGTCCACACTGCTCTCGGCTCTCCTGAGTTGCCGGCTCACTTCTCAGCCTAGCACTGGTTCCGTGGTTCGCGGGATTGGCCGAAAGCCGAAGGCACTTCGACGAACATTGCACCTGACACACGCCCGCATATCCCAACACCAGCCACTAAAATATTTACCCAATCTGTGAAATTTTAAAATTCGTACATAGCACTTTCATGACCAAAAAGAATACGACAATCCGATGTCTATCTTTCAGAACCTCTGAAAGAATATATTTTACAATGTTATTTAGAATATCGTTATTATTATAACAGATAGCGCGAAGCGTAATTTATTATAGTGGATTATTATTTATTTAGCTTAACGCTGCATACATATACATATATAGGGAACCTAGTGCTAAGACACTCCATTCGCCGCTATACGCCAAATTTTCGAGACACTGTGTGTTGAATGGCGCTTTACCTTGTTACCAGAGCGAAAAAATGAGTCATACTCCGAGTGGGTATCGAACCCACAACTGTAGCGTTTACAAGTCACACGCTTGTGCTCGATGGCCTCAGTTAAATCATAATATTATACTCTCATAATTTTTAAAGCATGAAATTTTAGAAATATTTAAAAATTGTAATGACTTCTTGAAAAAAGTCATACCTTTAAGAAAATAACAATCAAAACCTGTGAAAGATATTTATCAATGTCAGGCCGTGCTAAATAAAAGAACTGCGGAATGCTTTTAAAATACAACGTAAAACATTCACGTTGAACTCATTCATCAGATTCGAGTAGCGTTCAGGGCTCAGGCACCTTTCCCAGTAATTCCGGCGTGCAAGCGGCCTCTTCATTTGCATTTTGCACCCGCGCGGCGCGGCGCGGCACAGACCCGGCCTACTACTACAAGTGTTCTTACTAAAATTCACCATTTCGACTTTGAACAGTTGAGAAGTAAATTTTGTTTACTTCTTTACAAATAAAATTCTTTGATTACTTCTTTACAAATATACAATTATAATTATTTAAGGTTTATCTTCTGCACCATACCAGGTAGAATATGAAGCTTAATGATCGCCACCCTCTTCTTGATTTATTATAATTATGTCACACCACGTGCTGTATAATAAACAGAATGCCGCACTTCGTCTAACCATACCCGGATCACGTCTCCTGGTTATTATTAAAAAGTCCTGAACAAAGTTGAATTTAACCTAACATGACTTTAAATTACCCCTTAATGGCGATTATACAAAGTATGTACTATATATTATGTAAAGTCATAAAAGTTATTGTTATTTTTGCGCCCCATCAATAAAGAACCTCACGCGATTTCGTATAATTATACACAAAATTATAAATGTAAAAATCACTAGGACTTTTAAATTAAATTCAACGTGGCATTCCAAATTCTTTCTAGGGTGTTGTTTACCGATGAAACAAAGTGCGCGCGCATCGATCAATCAAAATATGATGTACATAACCTTATCTGTAAGTTCAAGTATTACTATATTACGTAAATCTATCTAATCTAATAGATTAGATAGATTCTATGTTATCCTAAGACTTCCTTAATTAAATAAGATGTCTCGCGAGTCACTGTGAATAAATTTATTAAAGCAGTGTCAAATACCTATAAGCAAAACTGAATGTAGTATTCATTTGTTTTGTTGTAAATCTACTCATTCGTATATATAAACGTATAAACATATATATGTATATATCTATGTAAATATGTTTAGATACATCTTTTTATTATCAATTGTAGTTCCTCCTACATTTACTCTAGAATTTATGGGATTTTTACGACCCAATATGTTTTAAAAGAAGGTAACGGTGTTGTAAGTGATGTTCGTGATTTGGAACTATCAATACTAAAATACATTTGGAAACCCCAATAGTGATATAGTTCATAAAACTAATAGTTGTTAGGCAAGTTTTTAATATATAAATTCCTATCTCGTGATTATAAGCCATAAATTATAATTATTATAAAAAGTTTGAAGCCAAAGAAAAAATATATTTATTCACAAAGAATAATAAACTATTAAAAAATAAGTATAAACAATATTTTTTTTTTACATTTTTAAAATGTTATTCCTGACTTAGAAAAGAAAATACTTTTTAGAAAACATATAAAATTTTTTGAACGCAGCGGCATTTTAACCCGCGCCTCTTTGACGGTTTCCAAAGAGGCGCGGGTTCAAATTCAACTACGTTTAAAATTTTACATATATTTTCTAAAAAGTATTTTACTAAATATTTAGTACACAATTTTGCTGGTATATCTAAGATAGAACAATAAATAACTTTTAAAGCTCCACGTGGTACATAGGTGTTGGTATATTTTATTTAATTTTGCAACAAATATATTAACTAAAGTGGCATGAAAAAGATTGAGATTAACACACCAGTATTTAATACTTAGTATTTTTCTTTACTAAGTGTGGAATAACACTTTAAAAATGTTTAAAACAGTATTTAATATTTTTTCGCGCAAAGTAATCAAGTACCTAAATCTTTAATTTTTTACCAGTAATTTACTTAGTTATCTAATTTAACTCAATATTAAACTTTGTTTAATTAAACCTAGGACAAGGTACAAGCATTCAAGCGTGTGGGAACCAAACCCTTAAAAACAATTCAATAAAACAATCCTTAACAGTGTCATAGGCGTTTGTTGCATAAATTAAAATAAAATTATTATATTATGTAAGATTGTAATATTGGTTATATATTACTATTGTAATAATGACATGAATACTATTTTATTCTTAAGCAATATATCAAATTTTAGAATTTTATTGTTACTATAATCTTTTATGTAACGCCATCTAGTACAATTTGACTTTATCTCCCGTATAGCTGTAAAACGTGCGCAAGCGTCCATTTGTTGTTAAGATTAAGAAACCCCTAAGTGTACCTAGATGGCGCTACCAATTAAGCATAAAATTTAAAGAAAAATGTGAATTTTCTTATGAATGTTTTATAGTTTTTGTACATGACCTTCAGTTGTTGCAAACATATTCCGCATTAAGTAGTTTTACAAGATTATATAATAAGGAAAAACTGAAGAAATATTGATTATTAATAATATATGATCAAACAAAATACATGAAGTGGAGTTAGATCATTATTATACGAGTCGCTTCATTCAACTAAGTAGTAACTCCTTACGTAAAAGGCAGCGTTCGCAATTTTAAAGATAACACAACTTAATGGTTAAATACCCTAAAAAAAAAGTGACCACGCTACCCTATGTGTTAAGACACTCCGTTTCTCACTTTTTCAGACGCAGATCTTTTAGAGGCATTGCGTGTTGAGTGAGAGAACATAAATGACTATGAAAACTAAATATTGCCGGACGAACCAACAAATGAGACACAGAATCCAGCCTTTATAATTATTTTATTCACTCTGCCTGCGTACGCTAATCAGGAGAGATTCTGACCCTTGGGCCCTGTCGTGCTGAGGCGCGGACGTGTCGTAAGATAGGACTGGTCTCCTCGCCTCTTACGGCGGTAGAGAGTGTGTCGTGAGACTCAGAAATACTCTGCTTGCATATGAGTCGGTACAGCCTGCTCTTGACGTATGTGGCCTTGTTCTGATCTACGTGATGCGGCCTGAAGAAGAGTTTCGAATCTAATACGACGCCTAGGTATTAGACCTGACGTTCCCAGATTATCGGTTTACCTTGTAGGTAAATAGTCGAGACGGTCTCGTAACGTTTACAAGGGAAAAGGACGGCTACGCTTTTCTCCGGGTTAACCTCAAATCGTCACTTGCTGAATCAATCACCTAGGATGTCCGCAGCTCGTTGCAGTCTTTCTGCTAGGACCCAAGCAGAGCGATCTGTAGTGTAAAAGGCGGTGTTGTCGGCATACATCGAAAATTCAACTTTATCTGTTCGCGAAATGTACCTGTTGTAAAGCGCGTATTCCATTGGTGAAAGTGTGGAGCCTTGCGGGACTCCGGCGCGAACGGGTCTAGAGGATTATAGCGTCTATTCTAATCTATATCAGAACGTGCGATTGGACAGGTATTCCCGAATGATGTGAATAAGAGAGTCTGGAAGATCCATACGACGGAGCTTGAAGAGCAGGCCGTTGTCGAAAATTTTGGCTATGTCTACGAAAATGGGAGCCATGTCGCTGCGAATCGATCTATGGACGTTATATTTCGCGAAGTCTTTCGTTAGCTAGTGAACTTGATGTATGGACGAGTTGTGAAATCACTACTACTATTTTTTACTAGAAAAGAATTAAAAATAGTCTTGTGTCTCTTCATATCTTTTAGACATCAGCAACAGGAAGATTGTGAACGTGTTGTCGGTCTTCAGGGACATAAAAGGCATTAGGGATTTATAGAGGTTGCTTGAAACACTAGATACATTTTAAGTCAGGTTTATCTCTAATGTTCGTTTGAAACACATAGCTGATCTCATTAAATAAAACTATTCTTACATACCTTGCTCTCGCAACCAGTGTGGCAGACATATTTGCAAACTGAAAGAAAAAAAATCTATTAATCTAAAATATAAAATATATTTTAATATAATATTTACGATAGATATTTCCCCCCCTCCTCTGATATATTATAAAAGTTTCCACATACTTTGTATTTACCTGTGTGTAAGTTATGTAAGCAGGAAATTCTACTAATATTATAAATGTGAATGTTTGTGAGGATGGATGTTTGTTCGACTTTGACGTGAAAACTACTGAACCGATTTAGATGAAACTGTACAGTCACATAGCCTATACATCAGAGTAACATAAGACTACAATTTATGTAAAATGTTTGTATAATTTGGCTATAATATAACAATAAGTTTAAGCGGGCGAAGCCGCGTTTGGGTCGCTAGTATAAAATATATTGAAAAAGTAATCACTAATTATTTCGAATATTTATAAAAACTATGTAGATAAGTACAGATAGCAAAACGTCAGCCGTGACATTCAAATTAAATATTCGTCTGGAGTTCTAGTAATTTCGTAGTCATTGAACTTTGAATGTCAGTACCATGAAATTAACAAGAAATGAGAGATTTTCAGACCTAAAGCATTTTATTGAGAGAAGTGGAAATTATTAATTAATTTTTCCTTTCTTTTTTATTCTCTTTAGTATATTTGTTTTAGTAGTAGTGTAGATTTATTAAATTTTATCAATGTCCATCTCATAGGAAAAACGCGAAAGGTCTAGCCTAGGGATAAGTATACATAGAGTAATAAATATTTTTAACATATTATATAAATAATGTTCAGAATCTTAATTTGATACTAAGCTACTACTACTAAATTATAATTGCTGTATTATTTGTCGACATACCTCTACAACAGCTACCCTGATTTTGCACTGGTTGATGACACCATTGACATGATCTTGCCTTTTTAAAGAACTTGCTGCGGAATACATGGGCCTGCGGGACTCCCTCTTTCTGTAACAATTTTTTTATGTAAATATTTTTTGCTATAATCGTTTTATTGCTATATAAAAAAATAAGAGTTATGCTTAAAATTTAAAAACCTTAAAATAAAAAAGTAAGCTTCGGCACGCGGCGGACACAGCGGCCACCCCGCGCTTACTTACCTGCCCTGCACCCGACATCCCTATCCTTAACAACCCATAATGTTCTAAAGCGCCTTAGGAGGCGCCATTCAAATTTAGACTACTATTGACCATTCCATAGAAAAATATTTTTTATTTTATTATTCAACGTAACACTTTTAAATTTTTCAAGTTTATACAAAAGTAAAACCGGATGTTCAAATAATTCAAATAGATTAAGATATTTGCATTGTTCATAATACAATAAACAGGTGATAAATAAATAAAGGACTAAGTGTGAACGATATTTTAAATAAATTGGTACATTTTATAATTAATATCGTAGTATGAATCATGATCAATATAATGTAAACAAGTAAGTCTTGCATTCTATAGCAAATACTGACCAACATCTGCAAATCAAATATAACTTAAATACATATAAGAAATCACTCTTCATAAATGTAACGTTGGACTGTGTTGTGGCATCATGGCGTGCAATATGTGCAGATTAGTCACGCGAAGTGCCTGTAGCAGACCAAAGGCTTTGTCTTAGAACATGAGAGCTTCCAGTGCTCTCATGCTTCCAATTATAGTGCAATGACGTCACAGCACAGCACAGGCGCCGGCGCCGACGATAACGGTGCCATTTGCGGTCCAGATGATACGAATACTGTACATTGATTCCGAATTTAACATACCATATCTCATCATACCGCTTTACTTTAAATAGATACATAACAATAATATTTCCTTATTAAAATATAATAAAATTATGTTTTTATCATTTTACTTAATTTGTAAGTATAATTGACAAACAGCTACGGGCACAAAAAAACGTTTTTTTTTACTTTTCTTTTGCTTAGTTGTAAGGTTAACAAATTGTATACGAACAGAATGCACAGTTCTATCACCTGCTTGGTATCTACCGAGCGCAGGCCTGCACCCGTGCCACCCGTGCCACGCCGAAATCGACAAAAAAGCACGGTAGCCATACAGACACCATAGGGACACATTGAGACGTGAACCAGTCGCCCGTCGCACACGCCCCATTAGCTGATTGAATCAAATTTCAACGAACAGCTGTTTCTGATGCTTTGATTCATCGATGCATCTAGTATACATATGTACATACAAATACAGATTACATTGTATATATTAAAAGGAATTTAAAATGTTTTGCGTGTCGTCATTATATGGTCGCACGTGTCGATCTGCTTAGACTTACATATCTGATTTCGTTATTGTGGGTTCAAATCTTACGCGTACCTCTATTTGAGCGACGACTCTAAAGGTTTAGTATAGTAATATACATCAAATAAGGTTGATTAAATAATTCATTTAGACTGTTTCACTTGATGAACTATTACTGCCTAGTGGTAACAAATTGAAACGATTTTTTTGATTGGGGAACAACTCTACAGTGGAAAGTGAGGATAAAAACAAAGCGATCAGTGTCGGAAAGGCGATAAATCAACGGAAGCGGCGCGCTTTGATATTAAACTCCATTGTTATGTAATTGTATACGTTGTTATCATTCTCTTATTGATATATACACGTCTCTACGTTTTATAAACTCAGACTCAGAAAATCTAGTAAAAAAAGTCTCTGCTTTTCTTCTTTGTTCTATTTCAGAATTATCACTGGCTAAATGACTAAACACCAATCAAATTAGATGTGAGAAAGATTTATTTTAACACTACCACTAATGTCCCTAATGAAACTCGAACCCACAACACTCGCAGAAACAGAAACTGCGGATATCAACAATTGTCAGTTACTGACTAAAGTAATCTGAATTATTTTAAATATTTTATTATAAAGTAAACCAAATTATATCACTATTCCTCTTTAAATTATATTTGATAATTTTAATAGAAATTGAATATCTTCTCATACAAATGTGTAGAACGAAATACCTTAGCACTTGTTTACTCCTCCTACTACGCTATATATCCGCACACAGTAAAAGATAAAAGAAGAAAAATGTTAATTGTTCGGTCTGATTATATATTATAAGAAGTAATAAAACTTTTATCATTAAATATTTGTTACATATTCGTTTACTGGTTGCGTAACTTAACTTATAAACATACAACTTTAAAATAAAGCTTTGGTTGCTCAATTACTGCGATTTTATCTAATTTGGGTGAAATAATGCCTCTCTGATAAGCGATGACATAATTATACTATTTTAGTGATCTACTTTTCCTTATCAAGCAGTATATTAAAGCTGTTGCACTTTCGTAAGCTCGTTTGAAGGAATCCGCTTCTCTACGTGACTTAAAATTACAAATCAGACTTAATTTTCTTTATAAAAAATATGGAATTTTAGGAACAATCGAGTGATCCCGGAGCGGCAATTTCTAAAGGTGTTTGTGGAGAGACGTGAGGAGCTTTATATAAGAGGTTTCTGTGGAAGCCAAATAAAAATAGTCTCACGTACAGTACCTACACCTAGTCATATCACACTCGTGTACGATTCCCAGTAACATATTCAATACAAATTAATCCACAAGAGTGCGTGAATGCAATGCATGATGATGATGATACTAGTTCGATGCTACAATAACACTGTTTACAATGTAACCCACAACCTGACAATTTCTTATGTAATTTATATCAATTAGGACTGTAGTGGCGCAGGGGAACAAAGGTGTGACTGAAACGCGACGGTTGTGGGTTCGATCCTCACTCGGAGAAATTAATTATTATTATTATTTATTAATATTTTCATCGCTCTGGTACCAACGTTGAGTTCCGCAACTCAACTCGTAATGCCTCGAAAAATTCCGGGGAAATTGGGGAACGGAGAATCTTAACCCTAGGTTCCCTCTGTCACCCTACTATGTGCGGGATACAGCGTGAAGCTGTTCACTTGCTATTTCCATAAGCTCTATATTGTATATTTTTGTTTTTAACATTGCTACATTGAACAATCATTGTGAAAATTAGATAATAAATTAAAACATTTCCAGTACTTACGTAGAGAGTTAGATAATTAGATTTGTTAATCAATTGGAAAATTTAGTAATTTTAACAGAAACTCCAATGACTTTTAGTTAAGAGATAACAATGGGCAGTAACTCTCGTCAGCAATCTTAATTGCTGCTTTCAATTAATGTATCCCCTTGACCATAAATAACGTTGTGCTTGAAAGTAAGTATGGCGTCACTTGAATAGACAATCATTTGCAAATGTCTAATACTTTCCTTTACATGCATAATGTATTATACTGGGAATATATAGTTGACTATGCCTAACCTTTATCCAGTAAAGTATTTGGTGTAAGTTTAACGTATCTGTCTGTGTCAGTATTTGGCACAGTAGCTCCTGAAAGATTAAACTGATTTAAGTGCAGTTTTTTTTATCGAAAGTCTTGTTCATCGCTGTTTCTTAATTATTAGTATTATGAAAATCGAACTAGCGATTAAGAGATATAAGCACTTTGCCAAGAATAATTAATGGTGTTATTTAGGTGGGTCGGGGGAATGTCTTTATTTTAAAATTTTGAATAGCTTAAAAGCACTACATGATTGGACAACATGGTCAGAAGCTATCACAATTACAATAAGTTGATACTTGGAAAAGAAATTGGTGAGGAGCTCTACCACCTAATACGCAATTATAAGTGTGCGATCTATTATCTGTGTATCTATGTTATTTACAATAATTTTTATATAAAAAATGCATAATATATTATTTTAGCTTAAAAGTAATTAATTTTTCCTTTAATTAGATAATTATTAAATTTGTAGAATATTACTACAAAGTTTCGTTACTTGCTACACAAAATATTTCACTTTATTATAAAACTTCTATTATGTAAAGCGATAAAGAAAAAATTTTTTTTCAATTTTTGATATTATTCTTGTAATTTCTAAGTAAATTCAAAATGATATGAAAGCACATCGAAATACTAGTAGTACAAACAACAGTAACAAATAGTATATGCGTGCTGCAACCTATTAATGCAATACGATTCGTGCATGTGACCCTCGTGGCACGACGTATATAATTATAAAATTGCATCGTAAAACTAACTATGTAATGTATCTATAGTACAAACAAAATAACTGTTGTATTATTGTACAAATAAAACAACAAATGCACAAACAGTAAGTTCATAGAGGAATCAAAAGAACCATTCTTAGAAACTCAGATAATAAAATAAATGACAGAGGTCACGATGGGTGCCATTTCGATATTGATATATATATGTATGTAGAAATTATATCTACCCACTAATAATAATTTAATAATTATAATAACACACAACACGGTAGGCAGAGAGAACTTAGTGTTAAGACACTCCATCCCCCGTTGTCCTCCGAATTCTGGAGTTATTGCGTGTTGAATGACGACAGTCAACTCTACGCTTTTCCTCGACGCCAAAACAATGATATTAAATATATCATTTTCTCGAGTTGGAATCGCACTCACAATCTGTCTGGTTCACACGCCCCTGCGCATTGAGCCCCTGCGCCAAGACTGGTCTCCAGTAGTTTCATTCCATCTTTTTATATATTTAATATCAGTAGGTACCTTACTTATAAGGTAACTCAAAATTATTCCTAATTTTATAAAACCTAAAATGTTCAACATTATTAAAACAGACTATCTACAGATTAAATAATTACTTCAATCATCTAAAATGGCAAGCACTTTACATATATAGTTTTAAAATATAAAAACTTTTTCGATCGTATATAGAAGAGTGAATGGGGGCTCCGCAAAAAAATGTAGACATAATGGAGGAAGTCCATACATATATATATTTCGTTGTCATGTACCAGTACCAAGTACTTTGTACAGTAACCGACGTGAATTCTACCCGTATACGGCGCAGTGAATGCCAATTTCGTGGGGTAATAAAGGATGTCTCAATATGCAAAGACATTAGATGTAAATCGCACGGCGGACACACTTTGTTATAAAGAAAGATTAGGAACGACCCGAATGAGAACTGTTACTTATTTTTGTAATAATTTATTCTTTACATGTAATATATATACACTTTACTGGAAATGTAATCAAACGCTGGCAGCTGTTGATACAGATGTTGGAACACATCTGCTTGCGAAATAATAATTTGAGCAAGTATTTTTAGTAAACGCTTGTGTGGTTCTTTTGAAATTGAATCGTGAAACTGAAATTCAAAGATTCCCTTCAATTTGACACTTATTTAATGTACCAATAATAAGAACGTCACAAAAGAACAAACAATATTGTCATACTTTTTAAACCTTAATATTAAAAAAGACAAAAGAGCAAAGGCGGAAAGTGGGTCTTAACACTGCCTACCCTGCTGTGTGGCCGGGAAGCCAGTCGTGGCGCAGCGGCACGAGGTGTGACTGTAAAACCGACTGGTTGTGGGTTCGTTCCCCACTCGAGGAGATGCAATATTTACTTAAACTTATATTTCCATTTCTTCGCTCTGGTGTCGAGGTTAAGCGCAGCGTTGAGTTCTGCCACTCAACACGCAATACCTCCAGAATTCAGCAGAAAGTGGGGAACGGAGTGTCTTAACACTAGGTTCCCTCTGCCTACCCTGCTGTGTGCGGAATACTGCGTGAAGCTGATTTAAAACAATATAATAATGATTACGTTTGTTTCATGGTTAATGAGCTAGACCATTAAATTAGATTCACTTAAAGTAACTTTGTGCACCTCAACATCGTTGATTTGTTAAGTTTTAAATTTTAAAACATACCAACACTAGTTACCAACAAAAGTTTTAATCAAAAATCTATTAATCTTCGTTAAGACTTGCATTTCACGGTGTGTTTCAATTAAATTAAATCTTGAATAGTTATATTCGGCCCCTATATGCGGAGTGAAAGACAAGTTCAAAATTAATGAGAACCAATTGTCAATAGCATATGGAGAATTTTTGATAGTTAAAATTAAATATTAGATAGTTATTGTCAATTTATAAAATTATATGTAGATTTAACAGATTTTTTTCGAAAGAATGAGAACACAACGTCACTTTATATCTATCTTAGGTAGGTTCACAGAGATGTTTGTTCAGTGTGGTAATTTTACAGTGACGCCTTCTGTGCTTATGCATGGCGTACTCTAATGCCGCTTTACGCAATTTTGTAGATAAATGACTTTAAAATATAAGGATTTTTTAGTAATATTTTTACACGAACTTATACATATTAGAAGTATAATAACATTGGAACATATATCCAATGTTTTAATATCCATAGTGACAGCACGGATATATCAGCAGCAATAATAGCCATGTTTTATTAAAAAAAAATATATATAATGTCGATATTTATTTGATGTTATTATATCGTTTCTAAATCTGGATAGCAGATAAAACCGACTAAACTTTACTAAGGCCAAACACTTTTATATGCAAAGGTAAGGGCCACCGCAAACTAACCGTGAGCAACCTTCTATTGTTTTACCTAAATGTATCATTTTCGCGTTGGTCATAACCGTAACCGTAGACACTGTAGTATGTACAACTCTTATTCGAATATTTATTTTAATGAGAAAGATCATTTCTAACTTTTCTTTAGTGAAAAATATGTATCTAAATATAATATAAATACTAAAATACTACCACATAACAAGCAATCAGTGAAATTTATCACATTATTAATATTTTTTTATTTCTAAACAAAAACCAAAGGTAAAATAAAAAATGAAACAAAAAAGGCATGTTTAACGATATTGTCTTTTATAAACACAAGAAGGAATGTTAAGGGACTCTTACGAGGTTAATCGGATTAGCTGTAGACGGTATTGTTTTTCTTAGTGTCCTCCCGAACGTCTTTTTACACCTTATCCACTAACGTGTTAAGACCCAACTTGACTTTGGTGTTCTATAAAATTTGCATAATAATTGCACCTAATAATTAATTCTTATTTATGCGAACAATTTTATTCGTTGTGAAAGGTTAATGTTGATATAATAATAAACAGTAACAATTTTTTCAAGTTTAATATATGTATATTTGAGTATACATATATTAAACTTGAAAAAATTATAGAAATATTACCTGTCTTCGATATTTGTCTATAAATAAATTTTTAGTAAGTCTAGGCGAAATTTGAGAAACGAAATAGGAGTAATAGCGATTTGAAAAATAAATACTATAAAGTAAAATAACGTTTTTAGAGAATATATCTATTATGGCCATTTTGGTAATGTTCCACAGAAAGTTTACAGAAACTATAAACATTATTAAAGATTTTGAAATAAACATTGTCAACAGTCAACGCAGATTAATAATATTTTATGTAGGTACCTTTTTATTAAAAACCCAACACATTATGACAAATTTTGTTTGTAAAAACAAGAATTACCCAGTATTTATTTCTATTATATACATACATAACTAGATAACGAAATGTTTTCAAAGAATTATTTTATTAACTGACTTCAAGAATTTGATATAAGTACCTTTTAAATACAATTAAGTTATTCAATATCTTATAATTGCCTTATTTATAATATTTAATTAACGAAACATTGTACTTATAATGTAATTCTTTATTTATGTATGGCGATGATAGCTTAATCGGTATGGTGTCAACAGCTGCGTCTGACGGACGAGTGACACGACGACGATAGCTGCAGTGGTGCAGTCGATGTGATAGTCAGGGCTTCAGGCCACACTTGGATTAAGATTTGTATTTAAAATATCCTTATTTCTACTTGCGCAGTGACATTGTATCCTATTACGTTACACACGAGGTTTGGACGATAAATAAAGATATGAGGTCTTATTAATATTAAAAATTTAAAAAAATGTCCTATAGAAACAAGACAATTTTTTTGCTGTCGCTCATTATTGACTTTTATTTATTATATCATTCGTAATTTTTGTGATCAGCTATTTACGTAATGACATAATAAAAAAGTATTTATGTAAATGTTGTTTTTTTTTTCAATTATGTATGTGTTTACGGTGTAAGTGGATCCGAAAATGTAATCAAACTTAGGTGCATTATGTAATGTAATAAACGTACCGTACCAGAGCTTTCATCTTTATTTTAGTTACCTACAGCCGAGATGGACTCTGTCTCTGTCAATGTAGCTAAATGGAAAGATATAATCTCGAAGACCATTCAATGAGCTTAAATCATATGGAAAATCGGATAGACATCTAACGGACCTCCCAAGTAGCTCGTTTGGAAATTCGTGAATTATGCCAATAAGACTTGCTGCAGATAATATAAAAATTTAATAAGTACTATAAAAAAAATCGGTCAAGTGCAAGTCGGATTCGCCTACCAAGGGCTCAGTACCAATTTCAGAATTATAGATCAACGGGATGTTCAAAACTTAACAAACTCAAGTTTGCGAGCGTATGCATTTTTTGTAATGAAATTTAATGATTTAATTAAAAGTTTTGTAATAGTTTTTATGAGTAATTATAAATTTCCATTCTTATTTTTTTTTCTTTATTTATAAGTACTGTAAGATATCACTTCTTAACAAATATCATAATGGAATTATTCTATAGA
Source organism: Heliconius erato x Heliconius himera (assembly GCA_013421005.1). Lineage (NCBI taxonomy): Eukaryota > Metazoa > Arthropoda > Insecta > Lepidoptera > Nymphalidae > Heliconius > Heliconius erato x Heliconius himera. The sequence continues at coordinate 81,643 of JAATLQ010009415.1, read as the reverse complement.
TTTTGATTACTTTACAAAAAAAGATGGCAAACTTAAAAAGCAGGCGTACCTACACTAATTTTGTATTAAGTGAATTACAATCATGTTTGTTATGTTTTTTTTATGAAGTTATTTTATATTTATTTGTATATATTGAAAACAAAAAGTAGTTTCTTCATAAATATCACAATCATCTACACGATGCACAAGCCCTTTTAGATTTTTAAAATACTCTAAAGTGCGGTTTATGTGATCCATATTATCTGGTAATTCCAAATACAGTTACCTTCAATACTTCTTTATTCAAGGAGGTAATTTTTGATAGTAAGATATCCTAAAAGTTTTATATGCAGCAATATTATTTTTAATAGAGTCTTTAATATCAGTAACAGTTTTTGTGTTGGAAGTTAACGTGCTCTTTTGTCCTTGTTTTCACTTTGTGACCCTATAAGTTTTGATTACGCCGCGAAGATTGTATAAACTGCAGCAAAAATGATGCGTAAATCTTTTGATTGCGTTGACTTAGCAGCTTATTTTTTTCTGCTGCTTTATATTTGATATTAATTACAACTTGACAACTTCACGCGATCTCGAGACAAATGGTCTTGATTTAAGGACAACGGATTGATTTAATAAGGGTCGGAACCAAAACGGATTTGACCTTTAAAGTTACGGAACGCTAAAAATATATTTTTTTACAATAAATTATAACTTACAACTCACTTTACTTTTATTTATTTTTTAATGTAAATGCAATGAATAAACTCAGTTGGATACAATAAAATAACAACATTGAGCATACGATACGGTTTTTGTAAATAGCTTCCATACAAAAGAAGCAATGTTTATTATTTATTTACGTCAAGCATTGCGTGATTTAAATGATTTTTCTAATATATTTTATTGAAAAATTACAATGCGTGTAATGTTCCCCTTTCAAAGCGACCACTCTTTGTGACGCTCTTGACTTCACCACGCGGGAACGATTTGTTCACTAGAAAAACTAGTCAAGGGTTATTTTGCGGTTACATTGTGTCGAGTTTAAGTCTCATAAATTATGGTGCTGCACTCTAAAGTTAGGAGCTCAAGCACCAGGTGGTCGCAGCTATTTTTAGTCTTCTGTTCATGAACCAATATGGGAATAAATTTAATTTTATGACGTCCATACGAATGAATTTGATTGGTAAGATTAATCAGTTTCAGTTTTGTATACAAGCATAATTTTAATGTTGAAATTATAGACGTTACAATATTAGTTTTTTAAAAGAAAACTGCGGGTTGACAGCTGCCAAGCATGTTTCGCGAAGCGTTACATTTTTTTCAAAGACCTTATGTTAGAGTTAAAATTTCATTACCGAAATTTTATACATAGGTGTAATTCTATACTAGATATTAATTACATATCGACAATAAAATAATTTTAGAATTTATACCTTCATAAGAATATAAATATCTATTTAAGATGAAACGGCTCCTTTGAACGCAAGTAGTAACAAATTGACCAGTCGGTAAATACGTCCGTTCTTAAGCACTTGAACAGTAATCATAATGAAGCCCAGAGACGTTCCTGATCTGTTCATTAGAGGCCTCGCTAAGTACCTGCGAGCTGCCCGTGCCCGGTGCCCCTTCGTCTCACTTCCGGTCAACACTCCACTCACTTTAGGCGGTTCCTGTATTGCGTAACATCCTGTTGCAATAATATTATCAATTTAGATCGAGATGTAATAGTTATTCATTCATTTTCTTTATAATTTTATACATTGAAATTAATTGTGTTCAAAACAATATCTAACGTTAGTTTTGACTCATATTTTTTATATTTTTCTACATTGCTATTTAAGTGACAAATAAAACATAATAAATTTATTAGTGGATACAAATAAAACACAATTAAGCCTTCAGATCGCTACAAAAACGTATTTCAAACAGCTTTCATAAGGCGATGACTAATACGTGCCTAAAACGTTTAGTTTTAACGCTTCAAAGAATACAAACAATACTTAAATAATGTGACAAAGAGATTTGCCTGTCATCGAGAGTAAGGATTAATCCCGTTCTTAAGGCCGACGAAGAGCAGTGGTTAAATTAGAAGGTCCACTCTTAAGGAATGTATCGTAAATCATCCAGTGTAGTCTCTAAAAGAGCCCGACAAGTTGCTTAAAATACCCACTATTGGTTGTTATCAATAGAATGTTCACAATAAAAGGCAATATGTACCTAAGTAGAAGGTATAAGTTTACGTTTTGAGAGCATGACATTCTTTTAACTTGATAATTTGTTTATGCTATAGACTTATTTGGTTTTGGTTTTTATTTTGTCCATTACTTTGTTGAATATTTGTATTATTTCAAGGAAAACGCATAAAAGAAATACATCATTAACATTACACAACGATAAACATTTATCGTGCTTAAAAAAACATCATAAAATAGTTACAAATATAAAAAAAAATAACTAAAATTCCTTGCGTTTTTTTAAATATCGTATCTACTGTATAACACGTTTTATACATCGCTTATATTTTTTCGAAATAACTAACAGTAATTATTAAAATCACACATATAAATATATTATATCAAAACGAGAACAATGCAACCCGACATGATGTGTATTAGCTAATTACATGGACATGTCAAAAGAGCCGCTCGCTGAAAGGCCTTTTGTCCGCAGCGCACGCTCCTTAGGCTCGAGACAAACATGTTCTATTTTATATGTGATATGTATATATTTGTTCTTCATTATAAATATACGCATCTATATATATCATAAAGATATATAACAATTACTGAGACTAGGAGTACACTGTCCGTATTTTGATATGTCGAATTCAAATTAGCTATATGAGGCCAGTCGTGGCGCAAGCGCACAAGGGTGGGTTCGATTCCCACTCGAGAAGTTTAAATATTTAATATTTTCATTTCTTCAATCTGGTGTTGGCAAGCGCGGCGTTGAATTCCGCCATTCAACACGCAAAGCCACCAGAATTTGGCGGAAAGTAGGGAGTGGAGTGTCTTAACACTAGGCTCCCTCTACCTACTCTGTTACGTGCGGGATACAGTGTGAAGTTAAAAAAATTATGACTTCCAGCCGCACATTACCTTTGGTTCAACACGTATTGTAATGTGCATACCAAATAATAACGGTACGATTGACGTACAATAGCTCTTTTGACGAAAATAATGAACAACAATGACCACAAATGTACAGTCAAGCTAATTTACAATAGTATTATAAACGAAAAGTAATACGGATGATGGAGGTCAAGGAAATTGCATAAATTTCACGATAAATTATTAATAACAGTACAATGTCCATAGGGTGACAGTGAACTTGCCGCGGTGTTAGAGGCAGAGGCGGAGGCGGAGGCGGAGGCGCCGTCCCGTGGGCGGTGCACTTGTTCTTGCGCAACTATTTGAAAACTTTAGGTCTCCGCGCATACATACGACAGTGCTCCGAACTCGCATCACATTAGCATTCTACCGTTAACTCCACTTGCCAAGGCAAACTAATCATACAAACAAAACAATAATATACTAGCGCTTCTATAATACACATAGTCAACTGCTTCTATTTCTTTTGGTCAATTGTTTAAATTTGTAAATTTTTTAAGTTAAGTTATGTTATAGTAAACTAAAAGACATAAAAAATTCCTGCTTACCAATAGCTATAAATATTATCTACAAATATAAGTCCGTTAATTCATAATAATATTCAATGTCAACAGTAATATTGTCATATCATTTAGTAATAAAATTGAATTCAAACAATTGTTAAAATTTTAAAACATGACCATGTTAATTACATGGTATGCTGCAAATATACACAGAAAAATTGCAATGGTGTCTTTCTAGAATTTTATCGCTCCAACCTAAATTCTTCTAAAGCAATTAAAGTAACACATACTTTTAACTGAATTAATGTAATATTACACAGGCTATCATTCTTCTTTAAATAGTATAAGAAACGAGATACTAAAGCGAAGGATAATTTCAATTACCAATTTGAAAATAATAGAAGATACGTGACTAAAAAATTATGTGAAATAAAGAAATATCTATATATATTTTTTATATTGTACCCTATAGGTAAACGTTTTGTTTTTATTAGAAACAACAGAGTACATTAAAATAAAATGAATTACCGGAGATCTAGTTTGAATTTATATACCTAGGTGCATTCGCACCACATACATCCCGCTACAAAAAATATATAAAATTTTACATAGAAACTCAATTAACATTTATCACTTTAATTTAATATGTTAATCGTTCATATTTATATAAAGTCAGCTCTACCTTTATCGCTGGCTGCATGTTTTTGAATGGTAACATCACGAATGCACTAATTACATATTTTTACGACGACGACGTCTCTATTAAAGTGGTCACGAAGGTCATCAATGCGTTCGGAAAATATAATTACCTAGATAGCGTAAACTACGAAGCGCATAGAGCTGTTTAAAAATAGCTTTCATTTTATATATTACAACTAGCGACTCAAACGGGGCTTCGTCCGCTTCTCCTTTTTGTTATATTATAGCCAAATTAAATAAAATGTTTACATAAATTGTAGTCTGTGTGTTATTCTGATATTTAATTCATATTACTGTAAAGTTTCATCTAAATTGATTCGCTAGCTTTTGCATTAAAGAGGGAGAAACATCCATTTTCACATTTTTTAATATTATCAGGAAGTGGTATTCCTAGACCACTCAATAAAGGTAAATTATAAAAAGCTAAGATAAGCATAATCTAAAAATTACTGTCCAATGAATTAAAGGAATGTTCACCGACGTTGAAGATCAATTATGTCTCATTGTCTTCATTTAAACTTAATACGAGAGTCCGTATGGGAACTGGGATGCACTAAATTTCTAGTTTATAGTAGAGTAAGTAAAGGCTACATAATATATCTAATACTATACATCACCTACCTAAAACTTCTTGAATTAAAATTATTTGGAAAAATCCTCTATGAAAAGCTAACTTATTGTATTATTTAACTTCTCACAATGTTAGTAGATTTATATGCTTTATATTGAACTGGATCAGCCTGTTAGTCTTGTGGTTAGGCGAGTTCGACTACTAAGGCTGCGGGTTCAACCTCAAAGATATATACTACAGAATTTATATAATACGTATTTAATTTTATTTACTACATAATATCTTTACAATCGCAATTTTATTATTTACATACATGTATAGTTTTATCAGTTGTCTCATCAAGCAACAGACTCTACCTTGGTTGGAATTTAAATAAATACGTTTAGTCTTTATATATAATTTACATGTATTACAAATGTATACAAAACCTCTGCATAGTTTATAAATGATTAGATATAAAGAAAACTGTAATTTTTACTGTTTTACATTTTAAAATAATTACTTATAAAATCCTGCTGTGTGCGGGATACAGCGTGAAGCTGATTTATTTATTTATTTTTACTTATAAAATATTGAAAAAAAAATTAAACGTGTAAAATTTAAATGCAGTACAATACAATATTACCTGTATTGTATTATTTCTATTATATTCTTCATGCTCTTATATAACTGAATATATTGAATAAAATTACTAAACAAAAGTTATGGCGTAGTTAGCTATTGAAAAATGGGCAATAAAAAAAAGATAATTAATTTAATTACGATTTATATAATCTTTATTTTCTTTATAGATACTATTAATTTAATACCTGATTTATAAGATTCAGCGGTCCTGAAACACGGCAAGTCGGTGGTGGTGACTGGTATCCCCAAAAACAATTCCAAGGCATTTTTATTCATTTTCGAAAAAGAAAAAAAAAATAATATCTGCCCTTCATTTTCTCCGTCCACTATAAAATAATATGGATTTATTTAGTTGCTAAATTATATAGAGCTATTTATTTAGTCATTTTTCAATAATTCGCTGCCAATGTAGCTTGTTTACAGGAGAAATTACCGCGTAGTAAATTGTATTTCGTACGAATACGGCCACTCAGGAGCCCCGCCGCGTTACGACTGAGGTGCATACAACATACAGCTGATCTACTGTAATACATTTTCCTAGACGATTCCGATTTCAATAATAAGTAACCTGTGTGTTACACAAATAAAAATAAATATTTTTTTCTCTCTGTTTTGTTTCTTCACACTTCACACTGTACTCCGCTTGCACCAGGGGATGCAGAGAGAAACCTAGCGTTAAGACACTCCGTTCCCCACTTTCCACCGAATTTTCGACGGATTGGGTGTTGAGTAGCGCAACTCAACGCCGCGCTTTGCCTTGTTACCACATAAAATATTTTAATTTGTTTTTTTTATAGATGAGCGCTTTCAACCAAACAAACTCTTTCCATTATAATATTAGTATATAATATGTACACTTCGATATTTCCCACAATATCCACATGCAATATTCAAAAATACTAAGTGATATTTTAATTTTATACGAAAACATGTTTTATCTTATATTTTTACCTATATATTATAACATTTAGTACTAAAACTAAATGAGTAAAAAATCAAATAGTTCCATATAGTAGTTTACTAATTAAAGCATATGCGCACTACGTAACTGGCATAAAAAAATCTAATTACACAAACAAATTAAAATACACTACAATTTATAAAATAAAAAATATTCACGATTTGTATTTTAAGTAAGGACATTAAATATAGAAAATAGCATATACTTTTTAAATTTACTTGTAAACTAACCTGATGTTTAAATTGAGGAACTATACTGATCACCGGTGGGCGCTGACGATCCCGGGACCATGGGCAAGTCCAGGGCATATTTCAAAACAGGTGAACTTCACTGTGTTCCTCATAAAATTTAAGTTTAAAAATTTAATGTTAAAAATTTGGGTGGGGCTGATTATTTAATATAGTGATATTTTAATTTTTGTTATGATTTTTATTTTTTATACATTTTCCGAATAAAATTATGTAGATGCGTGCAACAGGATTGGGGTTACGCATGCGTGCGACCAGCGAGCCGCGCGACGTGGGACTAGGTCGGGACTCGGGAAGCGCCGCGCTCCAGGCGGCTGGCGTTGTAGTGTTTATATGAATTACATAAAGGAACCCGAGCAGCGAGCACTCCCGGTCTACACCCGGGACTTGGGACGGAATACGGACGCATCAATTGCTCGACAAACCGCATTCTGCAATAGCTGATTTCCATTTTCATTCAAACATTTATTTGCTACTTTTTCGTTTTCAGTATTTAATTTGGTTTCGCCAAGAACATACACATGTATTGTATTGACAGTTGTAATGATATATAAATTACGTTAAATTTAAAAGTTATTTCATAAATATTATTTTATTCTTATAATGAAATATAAAATTCCGTACCTCAAAACCCAAAACAAAAAAAAATAAAATAAAACAAAACAAAACGATACTCTTAAAAAATCATTGTTCTTGAGAAAAATGGTTATGACAGACGGTAATTTTTTCAAGAACGTGAAGATTTCAAGCTTAAATGAAAATAAATTAAGCTTCTCAGTCAACAAAGTAATCAGCATCAGCAATCAAAAGATTTTGATCAAAAGAGTTCCTTTTTTTTCATTTTATATGAAAGATTGTACTCTCCAGCATGGATAAATTTAGCTTCTGAGTCAACGAAGCAATCAGCAATCAAAACTTACAAGAGTTAATGTTTCTTTTTTTTGTATGAAAAATTGTACTTTCCAGTGATCTTTAAATTTTGAAATTTAGGTAGGTAACATAAGGAAGTAGTCTATAAGTGAGAATTTATAATACAAGTAAAGGAAATAGTACTATTTTGGAAATTAATTTGCACAAAAATAACAATCACAGTCAAGTTGTCCTATCTGTCGTTTAAATTCCTACAAAATATTAATTTCTCAAAATAATAGATAAAATTTAAGTTACTGACATCATTTGTTTATTTCTAAAAACCACTCTACGAAGAACATAAGTACAGCGATTTGAAATTTACTTTGTTATGATTAATAAATAAAATAAAAAAATATTTTCTATATCGTGTCAACTTATTTGGTATATTTGGTACTTAGCTGAATAATAAAAATAAAATATAGGTATATTAATGTGTGTACATAAATGCACCGATGTGTATATTTTCTTACTCATTAATAGTACCAGCACACAAATATTTAACACGAATTTAGAGCAATTACAGTACGTTTTCGTTGACCTCGTCCATTAATTTACCTTACTGAAGCACTCGCTAACAAGATTCAATTAACATTTACGCAAATATCAAATATAGACCATTCGTCAATTTTATGCTAAACATAACCATAAGTTATTTTTTTTTATATTTACTTAGAATTATAATTTAGCTGTAGCCAATATTTCAGTTAAACCCGCCCACCGATGATTTCATAAAAAATTCATGAGTTTCTGTCAACAAGAAATAAGTACTCTATAGGTGTTTTAATGTGGAATAAACGAAGCATAAACCAGTGGCGTAGCTGGGGGGGTGCGAGCGGTGCAGTCGCACCGGGCATCAAAAGGAAAGGGGCATCAAAGTCTACGATCAATTCTTCAAATTTTTTTTCAATCAAGAATCAAGAAATGTACAAGAAAAATGAGAGAATGAAAATGAAAAATACAATCTCACTATCATGTCAATCGAACATGAACTAGCCGATACTATTTTTGAAAATGAAATTGATTTTGAAAATGTGATTAATGACTTTGCTAGTCAAAAAGTGTGTCGTATGTCCGTTTTTAAATTTTTGCAATATTTTTTACCAAAATCTAATGTTATAACATATATAGTAATTATAATTTTGAAGCAATAAAAAATTACATATCTACTCTACTGTGTTTTGAAATCTGAAATTATTTTGACCATTTCACCAAGGCATCAAGTCTTAAGCTGCACCAGGCAGCAAATACCCTAGCTACGCCACTGGCATAAACGCTCATTGATATCTAATAGATATATGTAACTGGGGATTGCATAGACTTAAATATTTTTCTGTGCTCCAAGGGATATCAGATCTAGATATTTAATATAAATTACAGCTTGATACCTGTAAGCGATATTGAGAAAAATGGACTTGACAGGCTGACGGACGGGCAAATTTGAGTATAAATATTTTTATTATTATAAGCATTCACCTAAAATTAAATTCGAATCCACAGTTCGCCGCTTGACACAATGTTAGTGCGAGGGTCTAATTCATAACGATTGTTTCCATTGTACACATTAATATTTCAATGTTATTTCTTTTGTGGAGATAATTAACAAGTTGCTACATTATTTGCACAGTCATATAGACAATATGTGTATAAAGAAACTTGTTTATTCGCCACAACTATCGCGTAAGTATACAATAAGACATTACTACTGTGGTACTGTGGACTGCGATGTCTGAAGTAAAATTTTAAAATAAAATAATTTAACTGTTCCGTTTCCATTAAGATTCCCCACTTTCTGCCAAAGTCTGCATTAGTAGACATTGCGTGTTGAGTAGCGGAACTAAGCGCCGCGCTGTGCCTCCTTATTAGAGTGAAGAAAATTAAAATATTAAATATTTAATTTCCTCGAGTGAGAATCGAACCTACAACATGCCGCGTTTACAGTTGCACCTTATTATAACATTTATATAATTATATCATATACATACCCTTCTTGACTTCCCTTTAAGCCGCCAATAATACCACATGACTATTCTCAGTAATTTAGAAATTAGACATGTTAAGTTACACATCAAAATAAAAAATAATGTAAATATAGTAAAGAAAAATATACACTCCATTCTAAAATCCAGCAAGAAAAAAGGAAAATATATTTTTTGTCATTTTTAAAATTGCAACGTTGTGTAACTCTACCAGTAACAAATCGCAACTGAATTCTGAACGCTGTAGTATCGTCTGCGTGGCCTCTGTGAACCCTTAAATGCAAATTTTCTACATATACTTAATTGGTTATTCATTACAATTTTTTTTTTCAAGTTCACACTGGATCTTGCGTGTGGCAGGGTAGGCAGAGGGAGTGTTAAGACAGTCTGTTCCCCACTTTGCACCGAATTCTGGATTGCGTGTTGTGTGGCGGAACTCAATGCCGCGCTTTACTTCGATACCAAAGCGAAAAAAATTAAAATATTAAATATTTCATTCCCTCGAGTAGAAATCAAACTCACAACCTGTCATATCTACAGGCGCACGCTTGTGCCACTAGGCCACGATTGGCCTCAATACGTTTAAAATCAATAATAATAAATCTATAATTTCATCAAAAGTCGTCCTTTGCGATAGCATTGAAGTTTGTTGATTAAATGCGTGTGTGCATTTTTTTTGGTAGGCTTATTATAATATATTAATAAAGGAAAAGGAGAAAGAAGCGCGAGGGTAACGGAGTGTCGAGGGTAACAATAGGTTCCTCCTAGCACGTGACGCCATCTGTTATCAAATAGATGACTTTGTTGAAATTTATGTTTTGCTAGAGGTGTCCGTTTGACACACTAGTGTTGCCACGATAGAAAGTATATACCATAGTAATTAGTTACTCTATCATAAGAGACATCGATATTGAATACGATATTTTAAAAATGTGTGAAGTATAAATATCTTAATCGTATCGTATCAAAAATTATGATAATATTTAAAAATAATAATAAAATATTTACTTTACAAAATAATGAAAAGCAGTGTCATTAAATATACCCACAGTTGCTCGTGATAACAAAAAAAGAACAGTAAACTTTTATTAAACAGCAAATTGATTCAGATTATTTTCAAAACGCCTCTGAACTACAGTTTCCTGCTTTCATCATGATTATTATAAATAATAAATTACTGTAAAAACATAATGTTATACTTAACACTTATAATAATTATACAGTTTGGCCATCACTATATCTTTTTAAGTAGTACTTGTAAGTGCATAAGTAGCATCGTTAATTCGTTACTAGGGAAGCAGCCAATAAATGAAAACATTTTTTTTTCTTTTTACATGTTTAAGCGAACCATGAAATGATAACATTCACCTCATCTTTAAAGTTAAAGTAATCTTTGATTTGTAAATTCCACTAATATTATAATTGTGTAAGTTTGAATATTTACTTAGATACTTAGATGATGAAAAGATAAAAACATTTTTAGGGTTTAAGTGTAAAATGCCTGTATCAATGGCTAAATGACTCTTTTCAATGCAAATGCACTCACTGCAGGTGAGTATGGCATAATTATAATTTCCCAAAAGTTCGAAACATTTAAACAAAATAGTGTCAAACATCGTATTACTTGAATAATGGAGGGAAGGAGGAGAGAGGAAAAGTAAAACTACTCATCATTTAGATATAATTATATTTTCGAATCTAAAATGTACAAAAAAATACAACTTAAAAATAATGTACTCTTAACGCCTGCTTTGTCGATGGATAAAAATATTACAGTTCAAATACCTTAAAGGTATTAGACATGTCGGCTTTATTAATTGACAATTACTGTGATAAACCTTCAGGAGCAAGCTATTAGGAACAAAAAAACAGTAAGCTACCCATACTATTATCATCATCATAACTTATTTCATATCCGAATGGATTAACATAAACGAATTTCACACATTTAAACGTTAAATTCGTGTCGAATAATATCAGGGCGGTCATGTAAAGGCTTTACAACAAGACATCGATGTTTTCACATGATTGTATATTTGGAGATGAACTTTGAACGTCCACTAAATCATAACATAACGAACTCTATCAAATTTTAATATTAAATCAACCACATTTTATAACAACTTTGGTTGTGTATTCTAGTCGTAAAAATATATATGTTTAGTTATTTACAATATTTAAACATACATACATACAATGCTTAGAAATGCACAGCAACACAAAAGAGCTCTTACCTAACATTATTTCGAAGAACTTAATAACACAGATTTACCGGCCACCTGCGGAAAATATTACGGCTCACGATAAGACTAGTTAGTTCTAATCGACGTTTAACGTAGTTTAAGCCCGTTCGGAACTCAGGTTTACATATTTAGTTGTTAAAGCTGATAAATATTCCCACCCGTGCCGCCGCGCCGTGTTAGACACTCGCGCATTATTACTATAGAATTAATAAGCATACAATAGCGATAATCCTTTCCGCCGTTGGCCTTCACATTAAACGTTTACAGAAAAAACATAATTAGCGTAAGAAATATCGTCTTAAAGAAATTTTAACTCTAAAAATATACACAATACCCCTGTGCGCAGACGACAGGCCAAGACAAGAGGCA
>JAATLQ010009415.1:0-61997 GCA_013421005.1 Heliconius erato x Heliconius himera | reverse complement strand
CTTTATAAAGTTACCACTCCCCCTCCCTCTCCCTATTCTCTTTTTGTATTTTTGAAAACAAACATTATTACAGAGAATTGATTAGGATGTTCAAATTTAAGCATGTTTCAAAATATACTGATTGAATGCCATGTTCGTAAAGTAAAACTATAGTAAAATTACCAAATTCGTTCTTATTAACTAGCATATTCAAAAGCTATTCATTTTAACAGATTGTTTTTCAACATTATTACAAAACGGTGCCATTGTACGACGCCCCTTAGTACTTCTGCTAATTATTGTTATTTTGAAAGCACTTATATATCGTATATACAGATTAATCGGATAAAAATAGTATAAGACATTGAGTAATAAACAAGAATTTTAGATAAAAAAAATTAATTTAACTTTCTCTAAAATTTGCTTGCTCACTTTCATAAAAACGGACACTAGGTAAAAAAATTAAGAAAGACACAAAAGCTGTCAAATATCGGTAAAAAGTTGCAAGATGGGACAAATTTTATATGGAAAGTATAAAATTAAGATGAATATTGCGATAAACGCCCATCCATAACAAAGATTCAGTGGCAGGAGAAGTACTACCGTCAGATCATATGTTAGAGACCAAGAAATCTTTATGACATGATTGTAAGCGAATAAGCGCTTCGGGGTCTTGAAAGTTTATAAGAAGACATTTCAGGATGAATCAAGATAGACTTAATGTATTCTCTTGTTGAAGGACGTCTTTAAAGAAAATAATTATTGAAGAAGAATCTACAATAAATCTTACATAAACTTAAAACAGTTGAGGAGTACAAAATTGTTTAGTTGAGTAATGTATAATTAATAGTATAATAGAGCATCTGTTAGGTACTAACCGGGAGCGGGCATGTCGAAGGTGAGCAGCGGGTCGAGGTCGGGCGCGTGCATGGCGGGCAGGTCGGGCCGCGCCGCGCGCGCGCCCACCACCGCGCGCAGCTCGTTGCGCACGTACTCCGACGTGCCGCCCGCCGCGCCGCCCGCGCCACCTGCCCACACACACAGCACGGCGTTACTTGCGCGCACCACCACGGACAGACTGATCCGGTTTAGTTTAGTCGATGCTATATTACATACTTGTATAGTCATACATATAAAAGCGGAAGATTTCTGTCATATGGCGGAAATTATTACACATGCACGACGACAATCGAAAAGGACTTTACGCTACCAAGCTACCGTTTACCTTGCGTCGTCGCGAGTGATCTTCGAACAGGTAACAACAATTAGAGAGTACAACCTGGTAATATAAACGTCGGGTGTGTGGCGGTACTCACATGGTCGCTGCAGGTCGTGCGGGTGGGGCTGGTGGGGCGGGTGCGGCGGCGGCTGCGGCGCCAGCGGGCGGCGCGCGTAGTCGCCGCAGTAGGCGCCCGCGTCCGCCTCCTCATAGTAGCCGCCCACTGCCACACACGCCTCATATAGTACCGGACCTACCTACTCGGCGCGTGCCGCGGCCGAGCATACCACGCCTATCTACTGCACTAACTCTAACTATCGTTTCGATACCGATGGCTAAACTCCGAAGCGAATGTAACCATGCAATTAGTTGGTAAATTTGTTCTATTTTTAAGTTCTTAAATAAATATACATTTTATACTCTACGGGGCATGCTAGAGAAATAGTAATTACGTCAGAATATACATGCTTTCTTTTAGATAAGTTTCATTAAAAAAGATCTATTTCTACCTAAAATTAAAATTAGTATAGATATATGCATAAAAGCGCACCATGATAACCTTGGATCAGACTGAGTATTAAATATTCATACCTATATTAAAATTTTCTTTACGCGCAGCAGTGAACACGTACAAACCTTAACTATACTAATTTTCATAAGAAAATTATCAAATCTAGGACTTGTAATATAACTACATCGATATATTACGGCAAATTTGAGAAGTATAATTGAAAAAATAAATGTCCATTATAAAATTTAATATAGCTAACACTAACATAATATACGTCATGTCAATCGGTCAGTTCATAATAAAACATCATAAGTTATAAGAGTAGAATTACATAAGATTGCGTCAATTTCATATAACAGTATATGTAAATATAAAAAATATAAACAGTACTTAAACGCTTATAGAATATTTTTATATTAATAGAAAATAAATAAAAAACACTTAAAATAATTATATTTATTGAGCAACTTTTAAAATTATACTTAATTATTTCCTTTTTATACGATTGTGTTACTATCTCTTGAATTTTATATCTAAATATCTAAACATAATAATAAATAATTAATAATAAAATATGAAGATAATGACAAGTAATTTATAAGAATATAAGATCTTATTGTGTACGAAAAAAAAAAACAACTGTGTATATAAAGTAGAGTAAATAAACTGGTAAATGATGTATAAGTATGTGATTTGACTTTTGCATGATCCATACATACCGTGTAGGGGGCGTTGCGGACGGAGGTAGGGCTGCTGCGCGACGGGCGTGTGCAGCGCCGCCGCGTATGTGCCTGCACTACTCGTACTACCTCCCTGTTCATTCATTTATTGTATTTTATATTTATTAGAAAACATATACTAGATAACATATTTTACACAAGCTAGACAAAGCTTATCGCTGAAAACGTTTGTCATATAACATTTTTTAAAATGTTATTCCACTAGTTATCGTATTTTTTAGCTCATGAATTTGTCTAAGATTTATTTTTATAGTTACCTAGAATCAGATTCATTTGAATACTTAGTTATTGTTTTAATGTAAGTAGTAAAGAAAAAATATTTAACTTTCAAAATGTAATTTTCATAAAAAAAATATATTCTTAAAAATATAATAGAAAATGATCGTATAATAATTAGTAATTGACTTACAAGCTGTCGACTCAGCATTGGATTTTGTTGTGATGGTGCCATTTTATTTGTACCATAATTTGACCCCATTTGATCTACAAAGTGAAACGAACATTATTAATATAATATACATATCTATTATTTTAAGCACACTTTATACAATGTTTTTTATAAATAATACATACTTGTATGATGATATAAATGATGAAAGTCTGTACGTTTAAGCGCTACGTTAGGTGGCGTAGCGGAAACCAAAGCATTTATTGTAGATCCAAGATCTGCTTGAGGTTGTTCAGCGGCCTGAAATTATTGTGTGTCACATTTTAAAATAAGCAATGGAATGTAAGTATTCTAAAATAATTTATATTCTAAATTTAAAACATTAATAAATATGCGATTTTATTATAGCATTTTTAAAATAAACATTTTAAAAATGCTATAATAAAATAATTTGAATACGAAAAAATTGTAGTTTCTGAAAATTACTTTGTCATTAGAAATGGAGTATAAAGTATGACGACACACCGGAAGCACGAATATGGCGCGTGAATCATATTATATTGGCAACCGTACATACAAAAAACCTATAGAACCTTCGATTGCGCTCCGTCAAGGTAACTATTTGCTTCAAGGTTTGACTTAACAAATTCGTGTTAGTTGTCAAGCAATATCAATAATGTAGAAATAATAGAAAAAAAATATATGCCGCGATAAGCAGTCTATTTTA
Organism: Heliconius erato x Heliconius himera; assembly: GCA_013421005.1. Taxonomy (NCBI): domain Eukaryota; kingdom Metazoa; phylum Arthropoda; class Insecta; order Lepidoptera; family Nymphalidae; genus Heliconius; species Heliconius erato x Heliconius himera. The sequence goes on along the minus strand of JAATLQ010009415.1, from coordinate 58,433 downwards.
TTATTTAAAAAAGAATATTCATTTATTATATTGATCTTTGTAGTGTTTGGTACTAAATTTTTAATGATATAGTTAAGCATTGTCATGATATATATTAAAAAAAAATGTTTAGTTTAATTTTTTTTTATATACTGCAATAGGCTTGCGTTTGACCGCATTAAGCCTAATGGGCGTTGAAAAATGTAGTCGGCACGGCGTTTCTTTCGTACGTTAGGAATTACCACTATATGCAGATAGCGCGAGGCTGTACTCCTAGAGGTTCTATGGTAAAAAAGGGGCTGAAGAAATTAGATTGCAATAAAGCCTATGTAAGTGTAGTCATATCATCTTGAGCACTCATAAGTAATAACATAAAATAACACAGTATTAAAATTTTTGAGACTTTGTTATAAATATAAAGTTAATCTGGCAATCTGAAAAGATCAATAAAACTAGTTCTCCTCATCTTTGCCCTTTAAACCGGAACATCTTTTACATTTGTATAAAATGATGTATGACTTATGTAGTATATAATATAACAACAAATTGTTATATTACATACTTGTAATGATGTCTCAACTGTTTGGCCGTTTCCTAGTAGCAAAAGAGCACACTGACCTCGGGCGAGACCAGCATCTGCTGCGAGCGCTGCATCTGCAGCAGGCGCGCGCGGTGCTGCTCCACCACGGCGCGGGCGCGCGCGCCCTCCGCCTCGCCGCGCGCCACCAGCCCGTACAGCGCGCTGCCCCCGCTCATGCTGCCCTGTGTCACACATTATTATTATAATACTACATTAAATTCTATACTAGTGCTAATTCTAGCATATTAATAGGAAGAATTTTACAAATTTCTTCTACTGAAAGATTATTGATAAAACTCATCACTTGACATCTCCTGTCATGCCTGCCCTGAATTCTATTTATTAAATATTTTTTATACGTTTTTTTAATTAAGTATTTAACAATAACGAAAATAATATGAGGTCTTGGATGGTCAAGAAGCGCGGGTCTAGTTACATTGAAATTTTTTATGTTTGTTTGAAATATTTTCTACTCTTAGTGCGGGATAACACTTTAAACGTATCAAAAATACATTCCTTGCTCTGGTTAGGAGAAAAAGGGCAGAGTAGAGTACGTCTACTCAAAAAACAATGTCTCGATATTGGGAAATGAAATGTCTTAAGACAAGGTTCTCTTAACCTACCCTTCTATATGCGGCATGCAGAGTGAAGCTAAAAAAAAAATTAAAAAGGACAAAACTAACTTGACTTTGCACGGGATAAACTGGCGGCGCGCCTGGACTTGACGAGACCGGACTTTTGGTTGCAGTTTCACACTGCATAAGACTCTGCGTTATCGCATTAATAACAGCATTTTTTTCCTTCGCACCCTGAAACAATCAATTTAAAAATAAAAATATTATTGTATAATATAAAAAAATAATATTATTACTATAAAAAAATATATTCACTATTATTCAAACTAGTAGTAAGCATTACTACTACACAGACCAAGATGAGAGAAAATTTGAAAAAAAAATATAGAAAAAACTAACGGCGTATTCGGATCTAAGTTGTCGATTGCTCTCTAGATCCAAAATCACATTGACGTCGGGGGCTGATCGGTCGTTGTAGGGCATATTTTCGATCACTTCATCCAAGATATCAGACAGCGTTTTATCATTAGGTACCTCGCTGTCTCCTCCGGGTCCACCCTGGGTCCGTATACTGCCTCTGCAATAATAGAATGTATTTTTATATACGTGTCACGCATGTAACAGGGAAAGCAGAGGGAACCTATTGACAAGACACCCCGTTCCGCACGCACCATCCGCGTTTTGAGGAGCGAAATAGACACGGCACATTAACAAATGAAATTCAAAAAGTGTATAAAGCACTCACTGAGCTTGATTAGCATAGGCGTGGAGTGCGTGGTGCGTGTGGTGTGCGTGGTGCGCGGTGGCGTAGTGCGGCGGCGCCTGCACGCCCGCCGTCTGGTAGGCGCTGCGCGAGCCGCCCTGCAGCACCATCTGCAGGTGGCTCTGCGCCGGCCCCGCGCCCCCCGCGCCCCCTCCGCCCTGCGACGTCGGCGCGCCCTGCATGCCGGGGCACTCCGCGCTGGACGCCGACGACACGGCGCCCGGCCCCGGCCCCGGACCCGGCCCCTGCCCCGGACCCGGACTGCCGTTCATATTGTTACCTCGGTTTCTACAAATGTTGATAAATATCCATAAATATAATATAAATAGAAGAAGATGAAAAATCCTGTCTAGGACTGTTATTACTTTAAACTTATCCCTGTTCAGTTGTAGCTAAAGATATAATGGGATAATAAGTACACTGTCATACTATTTCTGTGCACAGAAAAGATAAAAAAGGGTTAATTAGAAAATGTAAAATTTTATCGTAGTATAGTGTTATGTAAATTTCACCATAGATTTTTTTTATTCATTTAAATAACATTTTTTATTAAAATAAGACAAAATACAATACTCACGTGGCGGTAAGTATGCTAGAGATGGTATGATGTGGGTGTCGCTGCTGCATCAACTGCGCGTGCTGCATGTGTGGGAGAGGGTGGGCATGAGGCTGGTGGTGTTGATGGGGGTGGGCGTGAGGATGGTGGGGGGCGCGCGCGCGGGCGCCGTAGGGGCGGATCATAGTGGCGGTGAGGGGCGCGGGAGTGGGTGGCGTGGTCTGCTGTCGCGCCAGCAGTGACACCAAGATCTGGTTCTTCTGGCACAACGGGCTCATGCCCGTACCGCCACCGCTGCTCGTGGCGGGGCTGCTCGCGCTCGACGTCGACGTGGACGTCGTTGCTCCTGAGTTCGCTGCACTAGATGACACCTGCTAAATCGCGATCAAATCGTAACACTTATCCTGTACCCATACGTATAATTTAATCAAATTAGAAACTTATATCACTGGGAATATATTCTTATTGTGTATTACATATTTTAAACATTAAATTATCAAGTGACAATACCTGTTGGTTCTCTGGTGTAGCTCTTTTAGCCATGTTCGCAGAAGCTTTAGACTCTTCGTACTTCCTTTTCATACCAGCAATATACATGTCACTGCTGTCGTGCGAACGGCCATTGCTGGAAGGGCCATTCGTGTTTGATAGAAGTTGCGAGAGAAGCGCACTGGATTGAGACGAATTACGAGAGTTGTCTATTGGGTTTCGTCTGTTTTCATCACCATCTTCGTCAGATTTGTCATTTAATATCTGTGCGAATGATAGAAAACATGTAAATAATTTCTCATTGTATTAAACGAGTAAAAAAAATGTTGAATATAAAACAATAAATCACCCTGAGTAGCTGGTTATTATGATGAGAAGATTGATGAGAAGTGTGAGGCGGCGGCGGCGGCTGCGAGGCGGGCGGCGGCGCGCGCGCGTGCGCCTTCGCGGAGTGCAGCGGCGACAGCGCCGACGCGGGCGTCAGCGGCGTGTGCGGCGTGTGCGGCGTGTGAGGCGTGTGGGGCGTGTGCGGCGTGTGAGGCGTGTGAGGTGCTGACGTCTCACTACTCGTCGCCTCTTCGTCCTCTTGCTTCAGTAGGTCTATCAAAATATTAGTATCGGGTTTTTTGCTGAGCAAGCTCCGTAATCTAGTAGGCTCCTCGTGCATGGGTACCGGCGGCTGCGTCTCCGCTTGGTGCGCGGGCGGCGCGTGCGCGGCCTGCTCGTCGGTGGCGTTGCTATCTTTGCGCTCCTTGGTATTGTCGTGTATATCTCCCATCGGAAACGACCCCGGCCATGTTTCTATGTCGAAATCGTTCATAAATTGCTGGTCGGCGGGACTCATAGGTGACCGATATCTCGTATCCGACGTCGAAGATTCACCATTTGATACAGAAGACATGAGTGGGCCACCGAGCGACGGGCGCGAACCTCCCGCTTCTAGTAGATCCACATCGTCTTCTCCGAGCACGGTGTTCGTGGACATTATGAAGTCAGGCTCGCCGACGGTAGGAAAATGTCGTGTCTGAGCACTCACTCTGATGATGGGAGCGTCAGCCGCTAGTCGCAATCGATAAGGATCGCTTATCACCAGGTGTCCGGCCCGGCCGACAACCTCCTGAAGATGCGTCAACACGTGCGCACGATCTGCACTATCTACGAGATCCAAGTATCGAGTGCCCACAAGCGTTATAGAAGAGTTTATACAGTTTTCGACACCGGATAAATCACAAGCTGAAAACCAATAGGTAGATTAAATATTTGTCAGCACAAATGTATAACTCTCTCAAAGAGTATGTATATATATAAGTGGTATTTCCTTACATAAGATATTGAAGTTACAGTCCAATCTGAAAACGATGGTGGGTCCGCCGTCGTTGGAGATAGCGGCCGACTCACAGCGCCGAATGACGCACATGACGGAGCCGGCCTCCTCCGTGGATGAGCCGCGTACTGGCGCAGCGTGGATCACAGTGTCCACAAACCTATGAATATTGTTTAAGTTAAATGTTGTTTATAACCAATTATTCCCTTTATAACGACGTAATAGAGTATTATGCAGTTTTACATTTTATTGTCACGACTTCATAATCACAATATATCAATACATCAAAACAATACAATATATTTGGATTTACTTCGTTTATATTGATTATTTAATGAAAAAATATTTATCAGTGCCAATTATTTAAAATAAGAACTTTAGCAATAGTAGGAATATAAGGTAAGCATACAAACCTACTACCATCGGGAACATTTGAGTCTTTTATGAGAAGGCGGGCGTGGATGTACTGAAATTTATTTGAGTCTCCGGAGTTCCAACTGATGTTTTGTATATTCCTGAGCAGTGGTTTTATTTTGGCATGATCGTCAGCATGCAAAAGTGAAAATATAGATTTCTTATACAACTCTGTTCTTTCTGAAAGAACAAGATCTTTAATGTTTTCTGTCACGCACTCAATTTCGCCTTTCGAATTAATTTCCATTAATATGAAACCCAGGACGCCGGTATAGTGTTTTATTGCCTGAAATAATTTTACAAATTATAAAACCATATCAAGTCATACTACACGTATCAGTCATAAAAAATGACGACGGGATTGATTCTAAATTAAATTTCAACATTTATGATCCAGTGATTTAAAGTTATATTGAAATAGAAGAAAAGAATAACCTCAATGAGAGTACTCAGCTCAGAGTACTGAATACCAGAAGACGGTGCTTGTGGCTGAGTGGAGCTGACTTCGCCTCCTTGTACGGGCGAGATACATTGAGATGCACGCAATGGACAGTCGCCAGGGCAGTCCTGCCGCCGCTGTAACAAGTCCTCGATCTGCCTAGTAGCTTCTCGTACTATCCCGTTCTTGTCTGGCTGCTTCACTTCAGCTAGACAAGTCTCTAATAGCTCCTCTAATTGATTTATAACCTCGTTTTCCAACTCTCGGCGCCTCTTTTCGTTATGACACTTGCTTCTGTAAATATGAAATAAAATTCATCGGTAAAGTACTGCTGAGGCCGTCGTGGCGCAGTGGGACATAGTCTGAACATAGTCTGTCTCTAAATAATTTAAATATTTTGCTCTGCTAGAGGCGCACAAGGCGCGGTATTGAGTTCCTTCACTCCAGATGCAATGTCTCAAGAATTGAGCAGAAACTGGTACTGCTATATGTGACAAATCGTGATGCTAACATCAATCACTAAAATAATAGTTCAATAAGAGAGGGGAGAGAAGTTTTGTTTTCTTTAGACCTTATTTGTCTAATACAAATTTTCGTTTCAATTTTGTCATATACAATTCTTTCTCTGTCTCTTTAATCCTACTCAATCTATTTATCAATCAATTAATGTTAAAAAAATGCAATGCATAATTAATCTGGTGACTTCTACCGATTTGTTTAAAAAATGTGTTCGGATCTGATATTATATACTAAAAAAAAAGAAAAATTAATTCAGTTAATTTCATGTCGTTTAGAGTGAGCGTGTTTACTGTGTACAAATAGCTACGCCAATATCGCAATGAATGGAAAAAAATTAACACTATGATAATAAAATGGAGTACTTATATATATATATAAAGGCCACCGCAGCTACAGATTTGGCAGGTTTTTAAGTGCAGGTTAGGATAGGTTAGTAATTTAAGAACTTAAAAACGACTAATCTAACGTGCCAAAAAACCGCCAAATCTGTATTTGCTTTGGCGTTAATACATAAGTATCCGTAAGTACCTAAAATAGTTTAATAAATATCAATATGAAGGTATCGAATATCTAATAACTAGGTATATAATTATAAGGCTTACACAATTAAACATTATTAAAACTATATAATTATATGGCTACATAATTAAATATTATTAAAGAAAAAAATATTATTAAATAATGATACTTTAGAAATTTATATAAACAAATGTTAGATAGCGTTAGATGATTGTACATTCATCAATCATCAATTTTATGAAACACAAAAAAAGCAGAAGCGGGATTTTGCACTCTTATAATATTTTTCTGAAAATATTATGGCAGATAGCAAAAGGAATGCGAAATAGTATTTTGACATAGCTTGACGATAACGTATGGCTTAGGGTTTAGAGCACTTTGAAGATTCCCAAGAAGCGCGGGTACAAATCCCTCTACGTTCAAATATTTAAACGTTTTCTGAAAATTAATATAGTTTTCATTGTGGTGAAATTTGATTGTTTTTAGTGATACTTGCAAAATTAAGATGAATCGATTTACGTAAGAATCATCGAAATCAGTTAGCCTGTATGGCAATTCTACGCCACAAGAAACAAACATACAGCATCAAGGCGGCGGGTTAAAAACTGGAATCGCGCAATATATATTTTACAGGAATCATTACGAACTGCTATTACTGTTATGGCCTTCACAACTCGTAAACTATTCAATCTACATACATGAAATTAAGCATACTTATACAAGCCTCTTAACTTTCAAAGAATTTCAATAATTTAGGTTATCGATATATTAACGTTTAAAAACATTTTTTTTAATGACTCACTCTCTCATTAAATACCTAAACCCACTTATAAATCAACTAGAAACTTAATATTTGGTACCCAGATCCACCAAGCCTATTCCTTGAAACTAAAACCTGTTCGTAAAAAAATTGACGCGCCTGTGTTTTTTGTTGGAATGGTTAACATGGTTGACGTTGACGTGGTCGCACAAATCACAATTAATCATATTGTTAAAAAATACAGCTTTACGTTGTATCCCGCACACAGCAGGATAGGCAGGGGTGACCTAGTGTTAAGGCACTCCGGTCCCCACTTTCCGCTTAATTCCGGGGACCTTACGTACTTAGTGGAGGTCGCGCTTTGACTTGACACCAGAGCGAAGAAATGAAAATACAAATTTAAATAAATATTTCATTTCTTCGAGTGGGGATCGAACCCACAACCAATCGCGTTTACAGTCACACACTTGCTCCCCTACGCACCGACTGGCCTCTGGCCTTGTTAATAATATAATATGTCATCGCTGTCTTTTAGTTCGCGGATTTATCAGTGACTTGTGGTGTGTGTAGTGGCAGTGGGAGGCTGGGGAAAGCCAACACCCTTCGTGTGTACAGTCAGACATATAGAGAATGTTACGTTGGCGAAAATTAATTACTTATGGTTACAAAATCATGGCATGTCTTACGTACATAATCATGGCATGTGTTACGCCAGTCGTGGCGCAGGGGTACAAAATGTGACTATAAAACCGACTGGTTGTGGGTTCGATCCCCACTCGAGGAGATGAAATATTTACTTAAATTTATATTTCCATTTCTTCGCTCTGGTGTCGAGGCTAAGCGCGGCGTTGAGTTCTGCCACTCAATACGCAATGCCTCCAGAAATCGGCAGAAAGTGGGGAACGGGAGTGTAACACTGGGTTCCCTCTGCCTACCCTGCTGTGTGCGGGATACAGCGTGAAGCTGATTTTTTTTTTTAAGTTATACTCTAATTTGACGAACAGTCAAGTTTTACCAAAATCGGTTCAACAATTTTTGGGATATGGAATATGGTATTGGGTATACCACAAATACCATAACCTAAGTAATTGAAATAAATATGCATATCAAATGTACAGTAACTCAATAAACGCGAAAAGAACTAAAATTACTTTAAATGTAATTCGCGTGTAATTACAACATAATAGACTAACTCACGAAGAATATTTTGGAGGAATGGCGTGTCAAAACAAGTTATTAATCTAGAATCACAGAACGTAATTGTTTCCTGCTTTTATACAGTTTGTGTCCGATTGCGCGTCGAGCTTACATATAAGATAGAGAAATACAAAAATATTGAAATGAATTTGGAAATGTGGAAATTATATAAATATAATCCTTGTTCACAAAAACTAAAATTACTATTGTATAGTAATTAAAACTATACCTATAACTTATCTCACGTTTTTGGGTAATCTGATGAAAATGTATTAATAAGTGAAAACTATGAAGCAGAGAACTATACTCATAAAATTTATTATCATCTTTTTTGTCTTTACATAATATGAAACAAGTCTCTTTCCATTGATGCATGTGTAAATCTTTCAAATTATGCAACCAATTTTAGTGCGGTATTTACTAAAAAGATTTTATGCGGAAGTTTTATATGTATAATAAATGCATATTATAATAGACAAAACCTAAGAATATTGTATATTTTAATGTGATATCGTAAAAAACATAATATGCCAAAATATCATTAGAGGAAATAAAATATCTATCGTACCTAACCGTGTTGTTAATGATGAGAGTCAAAAAGCCTTTCTAAATGTATGATCGCGTTATTCGTTCGGAATGTCCAGGACAAGGTTGAGTAACTTGTTACTCTCTAAATGGCTCTATTTCTAGTAAACTCTTATTCAATGGGGGAGGTATAAGACAAATTTAATATGTATAGACATATTAAAAAAGATATAAGTACCATCTACTAATTAGTGATTATGTAACAGAGGGTGCAATCCACCGAGACGTATTGTTATATCTATAAGGAGGCGATAGGAACTGCTAAATATTTGTCGGTTTAGTTTAGGGTACTCCTTTATAGGTCAGTCAAACGCACGTCGTCACGACACTAAATAAACATCATCTATGAGGCAGTTAAGGTTCCATTAGCAAATGCACATACAAATGTAATAACGAAAAAACCATCTTCAGAATTTGTGAAAGAAATCCCGACTATTAAAAAAGCACATGAACTATTACGATAGAGTCAAATGAGAATCAATACAATTCCTTCCTTGAGGATACTGTTATCTTATCATCCTATCGGAAATTTCCATTATTATAAAAGTTTAAAACGTGTAACACGGGAGCAAGTATCCTTAAAGATATTTTTTTAAACAAATATTTTGATTTCATTTATTATTTAAATTATAGAATATGGACATTTCAAGTAAGAGTGAAAGGTACATGGTCCTGTCCAGGTCCTGAAGGGTTATAATGTAAAACCATGAAATGCTAAGGTATATCATCATCCGACGGTTGGCGACGCCTTTGCGTATAAAACTATGACCACAGAGTATTTTGTTTTTTTTTTAAATAAACTTGGTCAACAATCTTCAAATAAAAAATTGTAAATATATTCCAGTTCAATGGATATAGAAATCTATGACAATTTTCAATTACTTACGTGATGCTTACATTGCTTTTTATGAATATGATAGTTTGTTTACGATTATGTATAATAAAATGAAAACCAAAATAAGTTTAATAAGCTACAGTCAATATTCTGTGAGCTCGCTGAAATCACTCGCTTTTTGATTTTTAATTTTAAAAAAGTAAAACCTTTACATAAAAAAAATAAACACAATGACTATGTGAGTTACGTTTTTCCAAATACCTACGAGATGTTGGTGTATATTATTGATTACTATCTGAATATATATATATTTTTCTTTTGATTCATCATAACAAAATTTATTTTAAAATATAACTAAAAAATATTTTAAAATACTGCATACCCAATTGAGGTATTTAAAGTAATAAACAAAATCTTCAACAAATCCTTTTAAGTCGCTAATACGTACTGTTGAGATTTATTGTCTGACGACTTTTTTCTTGTCTTCTTACCCGACGCAGTCACGCTCATCTTGCCCTGCATCCCCCTCCATGTGTCTCCCAGTTGGAGGTCACAGGATTCAATTCTACAGGAGCAGCAAACAAACGTTCCATTAATATTTAATGATAGCTGTTTTATATATTGATTTGAAGGATCAAATACTTATTCTTATATGGATGACGTATGGCCCACAATTAATGCGGAAGGATGTAAGCCTTATTAAATAGTTGTACCACTTTTATGGACCGTAGATTTTGATTGACCTTGCCTATATCATTTGTTAGCAAACGTGGATACTTTTAAAAATGTGCAAATGCTTTAATTGAAACTTATCGATGAATAATAAATAGTACGACGAACAAGTTCATTGTTACAATAGCTCAGTGCGCTCATTAACTGTTGCCATTCCCATGAAAATGTTTATCTAGTATGCTTATTTTTATATTACTGTTTAGGTTTAAAATGTGGTTAATAAAAAAACAATTATGAATTTACAACGACAGATACTATGTATACGGCTGATCTGAATTTCATACTTTAGAACAAGTGGCCGACTAGGAGCACGCTTATTTAGGATGAAAGTACTAAAGTTATCAATTACATTGTAATCATTAAGGAACAGCTATCAAGCAATAGTATGTTCACGTCGACGATACCCATGCCGAATGCCAAGTACAGTACAGAATAGCTTAATGCGAAAGCGGGACAGAGATATCAAACGACGCCTACCGAGGAGCCCCACAACGCAACCTCACTGTGACGGGCGACCGCGCAACCTTGAAATAATAATGCTCAGAATATCAACGCGCCATGATTGACCAAAAATATTAATATAGAGTAATATACAAGAGTAAGCAATTACATCATTTAATCGAATTCAAATCTTATACTAACAATGAAGCATTTCTTTTAATTGAAATAACTGCAAAATAATTATTTTCTGTGGCTTTAAAACGCAAATTATTTATTTTAGTTATCAGAATATTTACGAATAGAAAGTTCTTTAGATATGACATTAAGTTAAAGGTAAAAATGAGTGAAAGTTAGGTATTGAAAGTTATGCGAAGATATCGGTTTCATTTGTTGCTCAAGAGCCGGGGCTATTCGTCATCCATAAAAGTGATCTTTAAAATAAACGTTTACAATGCAGAATAAATTAAGCATTAAATACTATATACTAGTAGGCTGAAGTGTCAAATAACGTTATTAGTATTTGTTGTCTGTCAGATTTTATATATTTTTTTTAATATTAACATTAATCTCCGTTTAATAAAATTGACAATTTTATTATTTTTCAAAGGATTTATGGTTTCTAGACTAACAGATATTTGTAACTAACTAATAAAATATTTACAAACGCTTCATCGGTGCAGAAGTGCAGCGTAGATAAAGATCATCTTATCGTAATCAACATAACATTTTATTTTAGTTCTAACTAAACTAAGTCACTAATTATAAAACTACCTTTGATTCTAGCTAGCAGTATACTTAATTTATTTGAAATTATTTAATTTTCTTACGCGATCATGCTAACATATTTTAGATATAAATAAATTTCTAAGAAGTTTTATAAATTCCAATATGCAGATTTTTGGCTTTAGTTTGTAACCTATATATGTACCAAATTTTATTAGAATTCGTTATATTAATAAGAGTAAATTAATGAAATGTCAAGCAGGCAGAAGAACGGAATGTATTAGCATGAGTTGAATATACTTTTTAATGTTTAGTTTCGAGGGCTTTGGTTATCGAACACAAATAAACTATCATAGGTACAAAATACGTCTCACAGTTCATTAATAAATCGTTAAAAATAATGTTTTACATGTTTACTAAGTATCTTCTTCTGCCTGGCATTAGTATCGACTTTTGTTGCCAATATGCCAGGGTTTACGTTCTGACTCTTTGCCCGGTCTTCGAGATCCTCGGTTTTTAGTCTGTTTGCTCTCAAATGCTATGCAATGCCGTCGTTCAAGCGTATCCTTCCAGACGTTTATTTTACGCTCTAGCATAAATCTGTTCTCGTAAATGAGTGCTATGACAACGGCATACACCATCAGCCTTGAAGGCTGGTCTTGTATATGAGCTAAGACAGTATGCACAGTATAGTACGGAGTAAGAGCCGAGACTAGGCAAACCTCACTATAATCTGAAATAATTTAGTTTCAGTAACCGCGGTCCTAACCACAGAAGCCGAGTCATGGTACATGTCTCTTATAATTTTAATATAGGCATCAGAGATCTCTTGGATCCTCAGTGCCCTCCAGATACATCGACTAATCACACAGTCAAAGAGTTTATGCAGATCTTAAAATGCCACATGCAGAGCTCTCCTTTTTTCCCTCTATGACTCCACCAAAGTTCTAAGGACAAAAACGGCATGTACAGTTCCCGATCCTGAATGAAATCCATATTAAAATTCAGAGGCAGCACACTCTAGGCAGAGCCCGAGGTCGCTCATGCACTCGAAGAGTCATTACACCACCGTGTCTTCCTGACGATGACACGTGAGGACGTGAGGTAAGGGAGGCCTTAGAAAGGTCAAAAAGTCGGTTGCTGACTGAGTTCGATTCTAAGCCACCTCTTGATCTAAGGCCTACGTTTTTCAGCAACTTTCTTCTTCGGAGTGAGGTAATGGCGTCCTTTTTTGGGACGCTGAAGGAAATATTATAGTTGACTATTTGAAGAAGGTCCACTATTACAGGATCGTACTACAAATGGGGGCTGGAGTCCTGTTTCGTGATGTTGGCACGACAACACGCCGACTCACAAAGCTGCAGTTACCATGGCTGCCGTCCAAAAAGAGGGATTTGGATTGACTTGTCTTTCCTCGGCTCAACTCACACCTCCCGTGCACGATAGCGAAATAATGAACGCTATATTTTTGGTCAAGATCAAGATTTTTTTAGGGAATTCTTAGTTTAAAAAAAGGGATGGACTACATTTGTTTTGTTTGTTATGTACTTGTTATTTAGAAAAAATATTACTATTTTTACTATATTCATTGTGTTTAGTATTGACTATCATCAGCCCTCGTATATACTATATAATATAAATCCCTTACTATTGTATTTTTTCTCCTTTTGTATTGTGTAGACCATGTAAAAACTCCTTTCCTTTCTAAAGCTCATCACAAAGTACTACCGTCATACCATTTTTCTCTATATTTCATAATGTATATAAGCAATTAACACTGTCCGGTGTTACGGGACTTATTGCCCTTCCAGCGAGTTTCCTGGAGGAAAGTACACTGGACCCCACATCTCATGTGTACATCTGGGAGTTCTCTGCATCGTCCGGTCCATCAAAAAGAGTAATAGTATATATCATATACACCTATTTTGCTTCTTTTAGAAATTTACTTTAAAACGGTTACGGCTTATGGGTACTATCATATACCAAAATCTTCTTTCAGTAAATGTATTTGTGTCATGTTAAATACATATATAGACTACATACGTATTTTTAGAACTCTAATAGGTAACCTTTTAAAAAATATGAAATAACAAAATCTATTATTTAATTATATTACAATTGCCGATAACGTTACGTTTAACCTAAGCAAGGAGATAAATAATGTCTTTATGTAATCTATTAACCTAACTGGGTAATCATAGTACAACAATAATGTAACTATAAGAGTAAAACTTAAGCCAATAGTAGATGTATCGATTTTAAATTATACGACGAATTTCAATCCACCTTGACGGGATGACGTAGAGTTAGCACATTCGTACATCTAGATCTGTAACATTTTTATGTTACAAAGAAGGTATGTAACAATTCGTGTAATTCTAGTAAGATATATCGATATTATAATATCGATGTTTTAAATCTTTGGCAAGGTCTATGTAAATGGAAATTAAAAAAAAAATTAAAAACACGCTTTTGTGAAAAAATGAACTAAAAAGTAAAAAATAATTATAGTTGAGTTATAGATTTTTTGCATTGCATATATTGATTTATTTATTATATATAAAATTTATTAATATATTTCAATATAAAAAAGCTAAATACTACACTATAATTACTTTTATTTTTTTAGTTATTTTATTTCACAAAAGCGTGTATTTTATTTTTTTAAACTTCACGTTGTTTACCTAGCGGGGTAATCAGGGAGAACGAAACGCCAAACGCCGCCGACCTTCAATCCGGAAATTAGTATGGGACCCTCGGTGGGGGAGTCCGACTCGTACTTGACCGGTGTTTTTTTCATATTATTGCATAGTCATCTGTCCTTGATAAGTATGCAAAATTTTAAATTTATCCGACGTTTCAAAGTCAGTCAAAATCACGTTCAAAGTTCATGTTACAAATACAAACATACATACATATATACGAAGCTAATAAAGGCGTGTTCAAAAGCACTTTCGCTTGTAAAGAGTAAAAAGTTGTAGTTGGTACTTATATATAATATCAATAAAAAATGCGAATATTTAAGAGATTTTAATCTTTTCCCTATTTTTGTTTATGCTAATAGTGTATTTTGTAACTATTGCATTTTGTTTGCAAGTTGCGCATAATTTATATTATAAGTAATAAAAAAATAAGAAAGTATACTTTAAAATAAAAAAAAATATAGGCGTATTCGCTACGTAATTTGTCAAGCATATGGATACGCAAAATGAAATAATATGTGGCAATGCGAAGGCACAAGATGGATGAATCAAGCTTTAAAAAAATGAAAGTGATACGTCATTAGCGGTTTCATTAAAACGTCATATCAAAGTATTTTAGACCCATAGCCTAAAATATTTAATTTACTACTAAACATATCTCAAAAGATATTAACTATTTTAAGATACCACCACTACAATATTATCATATAATCGTTTAATATGTCTTTATTTTTGTTTTCTGTAAGTATGTAACAAAATATATTTGTCCCAGTCTCGATGACCCAAAGTTGATGACATATTTGATCACCTAATATACCGTAACTGACGAATGTCACTAAATCTCTTCATATTTTAATTTTAAAATAATTTTTAGATAGTAATAGATCCCATAAATAGAGCATTATTTTGTATTTTTAAAATACTTAAGGTTATTTATTATGTGTAGAGTAGACCTAGTATGTCAATGTCAACATTAAATGCGTCTTGTAAAATTTTTTGACAGGCAGTAAAAGTGCGAATTGGCCCTACAATGGTCTAAATTTACGTAGCCACATTGTTATGTAGAGCTAAGGAGAGACAACAAACAAATTAAAGAAGTGTTGTATTATCAAATTAACTACTTTTCGTATAGATTTCCGTATATATTTTATTTTTGTCGCCTGACTATTTGACCATTGTACCATTTGAATTTCATATACAAAAATATTTCCAAATGTTTACCTTAATTAGTCTTTAAAAACAAAATGTACTACTGTATAATTAAATATAGTCTGTGTTATATGCTTACGATGGACATTTGATATAACTTCAACATAATCTAAAAGCCATAGCTGTAATATTGACTTAGTTTTACGATGTATTTTATTTCATTTTGTATAATGTTACCTTACTTGATTTTATAATCTCTATAAAAACATAATAAGATTTTAATGAAAGTCAATTTATAAAAAACACTACTTATGATTTCATCAAAAAAACAATTATTATGTCAGAGTTTACGCTAACGTATATTTTTTTCCCTTACAAGAATTATTAAATGTTATTACTACGTTACTCGGTATCGTTCAAAATATAGGTATCCCATTATAGGAGCATATATATTATATAAAGTTCCATCAAAATGCACGCAATTAATTACCTTGAAAATGTATTAACAACAGCTACATCTATATCATAAAAAAAATCAGCTAGTCCCTCAACCTCAGAATCTGGTGTTATTGATGGAGGCAGGGTGGCAGTCGGCGAGGCTCCATCGGCAGAGTGCCCCGCGCAATTAAAGAGCACGGGTTCCGCCTGAACCATCGGCAGCATGGCTACAATGTGCTCCGAAAGCTTACACTACCACCACTGTCAAAGCGAAATTCTCCATACAAAAAGTTTAAACACAAATAATATCTGCATCCGAACACACACTGCATTGCGCCACGCTCGCTGCGACGCTATTGTCTACGAGGACTTGTCCAGGTGCTCTAACTGTTTTTAACAATGTCTCTACATCAAAGCACGGCGGTCGGGTGCTGGACGAGGAGTCGAACAGAGTGTGCATGCACCCACTTTATGACGCACCTAATAAACTAATGTAATATTGTATCGGTAACCGTGCAAAGCGTTCACTCCAAAACGACGATGAAAGTCAACTGAAAGACGAGACATACATATACATATATCCTTGTCTACTTCACAAATTATCAACACGGCGCGGCGCGGCGCGGCAGAGGCAGCGCGATACGGCAGCCAGCGAAGGCGAAGGAGCGGGGCGTTCGTTTCGGAGTGCGGAGTGCGGAGTACGGAGTGCGGAGTGCGGCCGGTCCGACCATATCGCCGCTACAGTCACACCCACGTCACGGCCGTCTTAGCGACATTCATTCGATCTCACTCGTCGTCACGAGAATGGAACTGCGCTGTGTTGGGCGAAGCCGACGAGACACGAAACAATATTGTTGGAATTCTGATAAACAAATTCACCTATTGACAAACCTCTCATTTGGTATAAAGTACATATTAATCATATATTATTTGTTAAAATGTATTCATTCAAATACAAACAATTAGAAACGTTTAACTACATTTTTATGAAAACTTATCATTTATATGTACTTTTGTATTGAGTTTTCTTAATTAAAATAATTTAAAAAAACATTGGTATAGAGTCTTTAATTATATGTGACGTCTGTACTTTTCAATACAAACAAGTTTATCACAAATACGTAAGAAGATGAAGCTAGCCATGAGTAGATATCTATAGACATGAAAGTGAAATGGAACAGTATTCGTGTCAAGTGCACAATTTAGATAACAAGGTCAACGTATTGCATAACTTATTTTAGTGTTATTGCTTATTCGATATTATATTTTTTTATAAAGGAACATAGAAATATATATAATAGGCATGCTATATATGCAGTCTTAAAATGAATTAAATCACCCAGGAATTTAATGCAATATACATGCATTTAAACATATTTCTTGCATGTGATATTTATTATAATTCAAGTTTTATAACGATCAAGGTTAAATTATTATAGTACAAAACAATTGAACAAACAAATTTAGCTATCGCAAGTGGCTTATGATATGTATAAAATACATGATTTATATAAAATGACAGTACAATATTAAGCAGGACAGCAGGACAGCAGAACAGTCAGAGTTAGCCGTAAGTATTACTAATAAAGAAGTAGAGGAAGAGCAAGCACGCGCGGCGTGTGCAGATATCGGTGCAGGCGGCCCCGCGGATCTGTGTCAGTGGGTCACGGCAATGACGTGGCACACGGCCGCGGCGAGCCGCGCACTTCATTCTAATTCCGCTTCGCCGGTGTCTTCTCATCCACTTGCTATTTATGCCCTAATATGTATTAACTAATTGAGAGGCCGAGCCAAATAGGTGTTCTTGGAATTCACGTTTTGCCGAATTAGCTGTTATCGTTGTCATTTAATAAAAAAAGAAATATAAAAAAAATGTAGCTCGCTCTTGCGTAACGCACTGCATTAATGTATAAATATTTTAATATTTGTTTAAATTTTTACTTCAAAATGATCAATCCCAAAACATTCCAGGAGTCTAGTTTTTTTTTGTTTTTTTCGTCCTGTTAGCCTGTGTGTCCATTCGTATATACTATCGGTTTTTACGCTTTGCGTGTACAAAGCCACCTTCGGCTTCGTAGAAAATAAAAGCATGTACGTTGTAAGTATTTCAATGATTGAATAACATTTCCCGCCTTTTACTGTGACGGCGAAAAAAAATTCTCAAAGTAGAGATTGAACTCATAACCATAGCATGTACAGTCAGAAAAATCCTAATAAACTAAAAAAATCTGTAAACAAACAACACTACTTACAACATCGAAGATTGAGCTCTTCTCTCAAGGGACAATTACTAATATAATGAAATAAAATGAGTGATGAGAACTTAAGTGGCATAATATATTGTTCTGGGACCAAGCGCTTCATGATATAACACGATTAAAAAATATATTGCAAATACATTCTGTATAGAATATTTAGCAAACTAAATTATATTTATAATGCAATAAATTTTTTTTAGAAAGAATATGGAACATTTCAAAATTTCTGAAAACAAATTTCTATATTTTCGATGGAATTTTTCTCTAAACATTTTTTATTTAGCCTTTATATGTTTAAATTATTACGCTATATTTATTACTATTCTTAACGCTACTTCTCTTTCCACTTTTTCAACATTAAACACAACAACAATATAATATCAGATATTCTTATAATAAAAACCTTATTACCGTTACGGCGTTGAGTTCTGCCACTCAACACGCAATACCTCCAGAATTCGGCAGAAAGTGGAGAACGGAGTGTCTTATCGCTAGGTTCCCTCTGCCTACCCTCCTGTGTGCGGGATACAGCATGAAACTTTATTTATTTAAAACCTTATTTAGATGTTCTGGCACTGAAGACACATTTACAGTTACAAATCTATAAAGTATGGTTTAACGTGTATATGTTACCATCTATAACGTATGTTATTAATAGCAAACCGGTAAGTCCGAGTGAGAATCGCCTATCGATGGTTCTGTACTAACTGTAGGTCAACGGGAAGTACAACTTATAAAAGTTAACAAACTTAGTTTGCGAGCGTATACACTGATTTTGTACGAAATGAACTACACCAATAACTTTCTGTCAGGAAAATAAATTCCATTTTTCAGATCTATTTCTTTATTTGCCTACTGCTGCTGTGCCTACTGCAAATTCTCAATTTTTTGCTTAAATTGTAGGTATTCGGCAAATACCCTATAGGTTTTCATTGCGAGGCCAATAAAGCCCATAAATCTCAATTTGAAAGCATATGCACTTATTTTGTATGAAATGGATTATATATATAAGTATAATATATTTTTTTCTATTAAAAAAATTAAAATTTTAACTTATCCGATTTTGCCTTTAATTGTATTATAAGTCTCACTTCGTGCTAAATTCTTTCATAACTATAGCCCAGGGGAATCATCCTAGGTTAGGCAGCTAGGCAGGTTTTGATTACGCGCCGAATTTCATACAAAATGCAGCAAAAACGATACATAAATATATCTTTAGATTGTGTTGATGTAGAAGATTGGTTTTGTTATGTGCTCATAGGGACCGTAGACTTGAATATTTTATACTAATTTCAACGTGATACATCAACGCAATCTCTAGATAAATGGTCTGGATAAACGAACAACATAGTAATACTATAAGGGTTACGTTCTTACCTTTTGAGGTATGGAACCCTAAAAATATGTAGAATTTAGTACACAGTTTTTTTAATTTGCAGCTCTACTTACTTTCCGTCCAGCAGGGCTGGATGAGAGTTGTATCAAAACCTATTTATTTATACACCAATATCTTGTTATAATTCTATGTAGGTATTATCGTAGAATGACTTAATTATAATTAAGTATTCGTTGTAAAAGCCCTATGCCTTCTGAAGACATATACGAATATACAACGTTTTTTAGAGATAATGATCATGTTAACATTTTCAGTACATTTACTTGGCTGATTAGAGGAAAAAAGTAGAAACATTTCATTTTATTGTCTTATCACATACAAATCATATATCCAAAATATCACGTACTATGTATGTGTCAAAAAAAATATTCTATATTTTACAATAAGATCTTTAGACTAACTTTTCACTTTTTAACTGCTTATTACAAAATATAATGATTATTAGATTTTGCAGTTAAAAATTAATAATAATCTCCTCGGGTACGGGGCACGGGTTCGAGCCCCGCTTCGTTAAAATTTTTATACGTTTTCTAATTAAATATTTTCTGTCCCAAGTGTGGAATAACACTTTAAAAAAATATAAAAAATAAATAATAATAGTTTCAAGAATTTGATATCGTGTAACAGAGAAAGGCATAATAATGTAGGTTTCTATATATCGTTTGCGTATTCGATATAAGAGGCGAGCTCGCCGAGAAGAATCCTAGTAAATGCGTTGTTGCGTCACGTGGGCGGGCGGATCGATTGGGCGGGCGACAGTTCGAGCGCGTGCGCGAACAAGATCTTAATTATCGACCGCTCACTTTTCACCCAACACTTTTGGGGCAGGTTAGGCCTATGCTCTAGGGTCAAGGTCACGGTTCTTCTTCCAGCTCAATATATTACATACAATACACAATAAAATTTATAGATTCTTGTATATGTATGTATTTTGTGGTGTGTTTTCGATACTTGTATATATAATGGCTTATATATCACAATCTACTTTTTTGTTATATTAGTATACGTCGTAAAAGTCATTATATGACGAAAAATGTTGCAAGTCTATTTTCTATCTTATTATACAAGTATGAACTTTTGGCTTAGGATAAATAGTATTACGAATGAAAATAAAGATTAAATATAAAAAACGCAATCGGATCGGTACAACATAATCTATTGACGTTCGCGTTTAGATGATATAATTTCCCTTTCTCTGGTTAAACAATTTAAAATGTACTACTATTTACAAATAATAAAACATTGAGCTACAATGTAGCTCTATAACATGGTCGCTCGCTTTTTAGTCGTCATATTTAATACAGTTATATTCTAACAAATAAACTAATTCAAGAAAAAAATGTGTATCTTATCGGTTTAAGTTTAACAATAAGGACACAAGTAGAGAAAGCCTTTACGCGAATGAAAAAATATCTGAGCCTATGTCTTGGACAACGAAATACCAAATACTAGGTATATATGTTTTCTCCTATATGTTTTTCTACAATTTCTCGGTAGAAAGTTAAATCACGAACGCCGCACCCCTTCTCTAGATGTGATTAGTCGACAGCTTTTTAAATTACATTGAAAATTAATTAATTAAAATATTTAAACAATATCAAAATAGTTTGTATTCACAACAATTTTCCAAACTCACATCCAAATTGACCGTAATAGATAACTCCTACCGTAACTTTCAGTCAGTCAGTTATATATTTTTAAGAGCGTTTCACTCTCAAGAGTCAACAAAAGCCGTTGTCTGAGAAAATTACAGAATAATATTATTAAATCACTTCCAAAAAGACATGTTCTCCAGAAGTCAAATTTACAGTCAATTCATGATATGAGCAAAATAGATTATCTACTGTAGTCTTACATACTGTGATTGAATAAAAAACTCACGGCATAGACATATAAGATACTTTTTTCGGCGAGACAAATATGATAAATAAGTGCATGTAACGAACGAGCTTAGGAAAGTAAAACAAGTTGTTACCTATAGAAGAATTCTGTGTGTCATTTGCTTTAAAATGGCGCACCTTAATTCATGATTGATCTCCTGTACTGTTGTAATTATAATAGCATCTCAAAGGGTTCTCACAGATAAAAGTAATTTGGTAAGATAATTTCGGATTTGGTTTTGTAGAGAACGGGGCTCAGACAGCAAAGGCTAGCGTTAATGTGCATTTTTAAAGAGGTCTCTTGTGGTGGTCAAGCCTATATAGGACCACAACACGCAGGTACTGCCCCAGGCCCCTTGCTTTGCTACGGGATGGACCCGTACGTAATTTGTACGATAAAAAATGCTTCTTATGTGAAGAAGAATTATATTTACGTGCGAACTAAGCCTACTTTTTCTAATCACATATTATCCTTACTTGGGTGTAATAAGAGTGTTCTAAGCGCCAAGTAAATTGTTACAATAAACTTCTCTATCCACCCATCAACCAATGTCATCGACATGTCGTTATTTACGTAAGTAATTAATACTTTATCAGATTTAATGTTAATAATTCAAATTTCAATTATTTTTTTTTTTGAGGCCGTCGTAGTGCACTATTTTCCCTCTGCGTTCCTGCTGTATGCAGAATACAGCGTGAAGCCGATTTAATATTTTTTTTATATACATATAGATATTTTATCAGATATAAATCTAATTTGTCTTCATCGACACAAAAATATAAGTAATATTAAAATAATTATTTTTAAATGTTTTTTTTACGAAATCTACAAAAACAATTGAGCGAAAGATATAAGCAAATATAATAAAGACGCTAAAGGCGTGTGACGTGGGCTTCCTTGGCTCGCAATTGATCGCAACCTTATCGTTCGCCAGAGCTGTAGGAGCCACTGGTGTAGTCATGGCGACCGCCAACCGCTGCTGCCGTCGCAGCGTCGCCTCACTATTCAATAACGTTTGATTTACAAGAAAATAATCAAACATATTGTACAAATATTTCTTATTTTTCGGTGAATGATAATGAGTTTCAATTGAGAAAATATTTTAAATGGTTTGTTTGTCGAAATTTACGAATACGCATAGGTGTATATATATATATATATATAGATTTATTCTATTTCTCTTATATAATAATTCAAGAAATGCTTACCTTGCATTTTCATTAGGTAAAACTTGCATATATATTGCATTGATGTAGGAGGCGCCATTCAGCGCCGTGTTTCGACGCTCCGTAGCTATTTGTAACTTATGTACAAAC
Organism: Heliconius erato x Heliconius himera; assembly: GCA_013421005.1. Lineage (NCBI taxonomy): Eukaryota > Metazoa > Arthropoda > Insecta > Lepidoptera > Nymphalidae > Heliconius > Heliconius erato x Heliconius himera. The sequence goes on along the minus strand of JAATLQ010009415.1, from coordinate 35,863 downwards.
TTTCTACAAAAATCTGAAAAGCAAGGAATTCATTAATATTTTTTATCATACGACTAGAGATTGCTCTCTAAATATTTTTTATTAAATTAAGATATTTGAGCATGTTTTTTTATTGAAACTACACTTTTAAGTCAGTTTAAAATTGTTAACAAATAATGTTCTGTATACAATATACCAATATGTATATGTAATTTTTCATGCTTTATGTTTAGCTTTACATACCCCTAACATGAAATTTAAATAATATATATATATTATTATTGTCTTAACACGACGTTTTCCCGACCCTGCTATATACGCAGGATACAGTGTGATGCTAAAAATAAAATAAGTAATGTGAAAGAATTCAAGGACACCTCATATGTCAAAAACAATCCAGGCTGTATGGCATGCCAAAGAAATGGACAAATTATCAATTGGGTAAAAATAGTAGACGGTAATTTTGCTGTATTTCTTTCACTTTGACCATTGTAAGTAATCTCTTCAAGCATACCCCTAATGTTTTAAAATTACATAATACCATCAGCATTTTAATTGTAAAAACTAGCTTATCATTAAAATCTAAGCTTAGTTTGTGAAAATATTAAAAGTTAATTCTGGCCCTAAATAATCAGTAGGAGAAGCGATGAATTTAATTTGAAGTGAAAAAACATATTGAAGGGGATGAATTCATACATTTGTCTTAAAAACATAAGGAGTAGCATTAAGACAAATTGTACATGGACCTGCCTCATGTCTTGCCAAAGAAATTTAGGAGCAATAGCTAAAAATCAAGAGTCTCTTCTCTTGCCATTTTCACAATTTAGAATTGGAACTTGAACTGGTGTAGTTTTTGTTATAGATGAAAGTTGATGCATATAAGACTCACACAATTTATACTTTGTGTTAAATATAATAAGAAATTGCTGATAGCAATTTGGCAAATGGTAAATTAGGATTATAGTTTCTAAACATGCATTTCCATATTGTACTACATTATATCATTTTTTTACCTTAAAAAAATTATTTCTTAATTACAGAGTATTCATTTTGGCATGAGATTAAATGAAAACAAAGCAATACTGTTTCTAAAACTTTTATGTTTTTATTTCTTTTTAATTTGATCCAGATTTAAGATATAAAAAACAATAAAGAATCAGAAATCAACTTTATACTTAACGAAATGAAGATTTTTTTATAATTTTAAAAAGCAACAAAAGTAACAACAAAATCCCAACAGTACTGTCTTATCAACAGCTTGACTGATAGTAAAAATGGCAGATATAATCTGACCGATGACAAAACATCACATTTTAATGTAAAATATGCACAATACCTGTGTTCTATAATTTATTATTGTAGTTTATTTTTATAGTATTAAAATGTGTCTCAAGTTGAGAACAACTCAGCTATTGGGTGTTTTACTTGTTGAGTATTTAAACATTATTATGAAAATTAAGAAAATAGTCTATGATATTTATGATACCGTAAAATGGGGTGAGTAGAAACAATTTTAGATTTAAAATAAATTTTTTACAATATTCCTGGCTTTAAATATAAAAACAAACTTTCTTTCAAAACACATAGTACATGTGCAATTTTATAAAATTTTAAAATATAATTGGAAAAATCATTTCATCATATATGAAATCAATAAATTTAAATCATAATTACTATTAACCAATAAGTTCTATAGACATAGGTCATTATTTACATAAATAAATCCATATATTTATACTTAATGTTCTATATTAAGCTTCATCAATTGCGACCTATAAAATAAACTTTTTTTGGTTTGTTGTTATCAGATACAGAACTGAGTGGTTATATGCTATTTTGACTTAGTATGTAACTTATTAATTCTTGTGTGACTATTATATAGTCTTATGTAACCATTTTTGGACATAATGAAAATATTGTATACCTAAGTGTTACCTATCCACTTTATTGAATGTTTGTATGCAGCTGAATATTCATCAGGCTGTTAGTTGAAAGGCACCATTTAGTAGGCAATATTAGTCTAATTAAGGCTAATTATGCTTAATGACTGTGTATCTTCAGAAAAAATAATTATAATTCTGTAAATAGTATAAAGCCATTCTAGTATAGTTGAGGTTAGATATTGTTATAATTAAACTTTTTTTCTAAAAGTAAACTAAGTAATTGTGACTTTATTTGTGAATGATCTAGTGTATTATTTTATTCAAAATAAGAAAAGAACAATCTTTTATACTTTGAATATGAAATAATCTTTTATATTATTTTTAAATTGACACAAAGATAATATTGTTGTCAACTTTTTAGTGCCTTTTTATTGGTAAAAACTTTGTGATTTTCATGGAACATTTGTAAGGAATGATTCAAATAGCTGTTGTTTATGGTGAACAGTTTAAAATACCTTTCTAAAAGCCAGTAAATATGTTATTGTTGCATTATTATTATGTACTTACTTGAAGAGACATTCACAATTAATAATTTCTAAAATGAAAAATCTTAAGGTATTTAGATATTCATAATAACAGATTATTTACTAGTGTGACTTTTATTTTCCAATATTTTTTATTGATAAATTGAAATCACACTAAGACAAATTATATTAAATTATTCAAAGTAGGTAGGCCAGTCGTGAAGCAACGGCACAAGCCCATGACTGTAAAGGTGACAGGTTGTGGATTTGATTCCTACTGGAGGAAATGAAATATTTAATATTTTAATTTCTACTTCCTGGTGTCAAGGCAAAGCATGTTGTTAAGTTCCACTCAATGCCTCCAAAATTCGGCAGAAAGTGAGGAATGGAGGTGTCTTATTGGATATGGAGTGCCTTAACAATAGGTTAAAGGAGGCTGGACAATGACCAGTATGTTGTATATTTAGGGAGTTACAGTAAAATTAAGATATTTTGTTATCTCCATAATAATGCACTGGTAGGTTAGCATTTCAGAATTATGTAATAAATTTTAATATAAATGATGGTATCCATAATAGATATTTGACTCTAATAAAAATTTGCTTTGCTTTAGGCTAAATTACAGCTATAACTACTACTACAACCACCATTTGTACATGTGCAAATTTTCAATCATATTGGAGCAGATTTTCTTACTTCCTTTGGTAGATAGATAGGTCAAGCTTATAAAACCTTATCAATATTACTAAATTGTTATTTATGATGTTGCATTATCAAAAACACGTATCATTACACAATTAGATCCAGAACAATTCCTTTAAAATCTAAAAATACCCTTGCTTCAAATAATAGGTTTAAATTTAGATAGTAAATATAATATAGTTGTATCAAAAAATTACATTATGAAAATTTATTATTGTCACAATTATCACCTTTGTTTTATAAAATTAGAACAAAAGATATAATTTTATGCACTTTTATATCAAAAATGTCCTCCAGACTAACAGATCATTGTTCATGGTCAAAACTGAATGCATAAAAAATTTTCTAGTGGTAATTGCAAATGACCTATTAGGTATTACAGATCAGAAAGACATTCTATAATCATGGAGACAATTACTTTAAAATTTCATAATATTTATTAATCTTATTTTTACAATAGTATATTAGGAACTAATAATCTTGAGGATATTTTAAAATATATGAATAAAGATCAAATGGGCTGTTCAATACACAAATTGCTAACCTCCAAAAAACCAATTATGAGATACATATGCTATATAGAATGATTTATAATGTTCACTGTTTAAAATTTCCCCATAGAATTTAAGTTGAAATGAATATAATAACAAGGCTTAATTTATAATAGAGTTAATGAAAATATGCTCTGAAATATTTTTTTTTTATTATACAGCAGCCAAAAATAATTTTTATTTAGTGGTGAGGGAGCCATACATGCTTCTACTACTACTATTGCAAGTGTTTTTACATTTAAGTTAAAAAAAAGTAGAGCTGATTGATTAGTATATTGAACAACTCATATGTAATTTAATAATTAATATGATTTTATTTTCTTTTTAATTTTTTATTCAGCTTTAATACTCAATTAATGATTGATAATGTATTACCATACAGATCTATATCTACTCAAAAGAATTCAATAGGATTCAATTGTTTATTTGATTGAAATGTTTGTTACAAAATTCTTGGAAAAAAAAATCTAATAAGTAATTTTTTTTTCAAGTGCATGCATCACCAGACAAAAAAAACATTGATATCAAGAGTTGTATAAATTAATAAATTTACTATTTATCTAATTATAAGTAAGTAGTAACTGAATAAATAGTGTAATTAAGAAATCGAAAAGTAAACATTTTCATTTCATTATAAATTTATATATTGATGCTATTGAAATATTAGTCATATACATATTTCAAATCTTAAAACAGTATATTGTAGATTTATTTATACAAATGATCTCTCTGTAAATCATTTAAAAAAAAAAGATTTAAAGTGATTCTCAATGCTCTGCACAATACCTATAATGTGTAGGTCGAATATATGTTTTTATAGCTTATCAAAACATTTATCAAACTATAAATCTTAAATAATTATATTTTTATTTATAATAAATATCTTCAGTTTCAAATGTTAGATTTTAAAACCCCTAGGTTGATAAATTGCTTAATTTCTTTTGTTTTTAACATATAATTTACGATTTAATGTGTTTCATTAACATTGGCACAACATAATGAATATGCAAGTAAAATAAATATTATTTTTAAATAGCTTAATGTGAATACCACACATACTAAGTGTGCATCTAGTTCTTAGGAGTTTTAAAGATCATTTAATGTGAAGTGGTGATTAATTCATACTATTTTCCCCTTAAATAACGAGGTATCTCTTAGACATTTAATTAGTAGTGGGCAATTCGCTCCATGACGTCATTACATTGACAGTCAATAAAACACAGTAAACAAAACCAAGCTAGATCATGTTAAACAATTATTATGTTCGATCAGCTGATATCAGCTTGTTGGAATTGTAATGATTTTTAAAGAATAGCATTTTAAGAACAAAGATATCGGTTTATGAGGGCTAACCGTGATCCGTAGTTGACAGCAAAACTAAATAACATGGCGGCATCTTCGTGCAGCCGGTCTAAAAGGGCTTTAAAATATAGTAAACATTAAACACTTACAGAAACTTTTGTCAATACGGATTTATTTCCTTATAAAAATCACTTTCACACAGTTCCAACGAAAATAAATAAGTTCGTATCAGACACCAATGTTAAAATGACGTAACATTCTCAACCTTCACGGTCGCACAGTACAAACGGCAGGTAGGTACAAGTTATTTCGTACCAAACACCATGACCACTTTTTAACAACCTTCACAATAAAACACTTCATATACAAACACCACTTTTGACAATAACAGTTCACTGAAAGTTTGACAAAATAAACTAACGCGTTTTATTATTCTGCCAAAGAACAAACGTGACACGCAGTCAAGCAACCTCGTTCATAATTTTTTTAATTTTTCACAATCCGCGGCGTGTTATCTTCACTTTGATTAAACGAATACTCGTACTAAAATATTCTCGTAAAAAAAATCATATTCATAGAAATTTGTAAATTTATTTATAAGAGATAATATATATCATTATTAAAATAATATATTTATTTTTTCCATTTTTAACAAATATTTACAGTGAAATTTAAGATGTCTATGATTTATATGTAGTATGAATTAATATTAGAATATTATTAAAATATGCTCCAACTTTTTATATTTTTTAAAATCCCAATTTGTTGCATATGAAAAAAAATGTCGAATATGTACTATATTAACCTCAAATTTCATTCTTCAAACAAAAACATTGGTATCTATTCCTTTTAAGTATCAAACATTTTTTTTATCTATTAATAGTACCAGTATTATTATTAACCAGTATTAGTTAACGTATATTTTTTCTGTAGATTTCATTTTCCTGTCTTGTAATTTCTGTTTTAACAAATTATATTCACTTACTTATGCAACTTTTTCACTTAGAGTGTGCATAGTAATCCGATTGTACTATTATATCTATAAAATACATTTTACTACAGATATTTTTTTATGTTATCTCGATTTTAATTGGTATCTTATAAGTAAAAATTTAACAATTTAAAAATTCCGGATCGAACCCACAACCAGTCGATTTTACAGTCACACAATATAATAATGGCCTCTATGTTTGATTTTACTTCCGGTTATATTAAGTTATGCATAAACTAGTGGGGTGAAACAAATATCCCTTTAAAAGCAGAAGGATACCATAATATAAAATAATATAATAAATATTTCTATCATTTTCCTGGCGGTGTCTGCTTAAATACATGAATAGATAATGTAATGGTGCCCTTTAAATATTATATTTTTTTCATGTCAATTTGTATAAGTAGTTATAAGTAGTTTTTAAAAAGGGAATTAAAACGTGTTCAACACTTAGTTTTATACGTAACTATGCTAGGATACCTTTGGATATGTGATGGACGGGTGCCTCAACAATAACATGATGACGATCAAGACTAAAATATCCATCAATTGTAGATAGATTGCAGGTTGGAAGGAGTTGAGTTTCCCCATAATTGTTACAAGCTATTCTATAGATTAAATCCTTCGCGGTTTGTCATAATGTTATTAATGCAAACACTTTAAAATTACATTAAGAAGGATTTTTTAATAAATCATTCAATCATTATATACTCTTTGCTACTAAGTGACAATTTCATTTAAAACAATATAATACTCAGTTTTAACATTTTGAAATTTTATTTTTACTTCGTAGTCAATATTTTTAATATTATGTCGCTTCCATGGCATCTTCCCATTGAAGCAATTCCTAGTTTAAAAGAGAAAGAACGCCCACTTGAGTCTTCTCAATTAAAACACTATTGTAACTTAAATGTTCACCAAAACCCTTGTGAAGAGCTTCAAACGGGCTTAATGTGTGAAATTGGTATGAACAATCAAGATCCAACAATAATACAGAAGCTTATTGCGTCTGGTATGACGATAGCTCTTTTAAATTTACGAGACTTGGACCCTGACGCATGTGCACAGTTGATTCAAAATATAAGGCAAGCCGTTTTTAATTACAGTGCAGAGCTGGAATACGTTTACCCTTTAGCTCTATTGGTTGACGTTAGGGGTCCTGATATTGTAACTGGTGAGCTTAAAGGTGGTTCACGTACGATGGTTGAACTTTCGCAAAATGATAATATTAGACTAACTACAGATGCAAGTTGGCGTGAATGTGGAACGAGCAGTTGTATTTTTATTGGATATGATAATTTAACAAATGTACAAAGTGGAGACTTTATTTACATAGATAGTTTAACAGCTGGAAAAATTAAACTATCTGTATCTGAGGTTGGAGATGATTCTATTGAATGCAAAATTATAACCGGCGGTATAATTGGTGCAAAAATGCCAGTTAGAATATCAAAAGTACCCCATGAGGTTGAGAGTTCCGATAAAAAAAGACAAGATAACTTAGAGTCAATTTCAGGTGACTCATCACAACAACCTTTTGAATATATGGAAGATCAAATAGCATGGGCAGTGGCTGCTGATATTGATGGAGTTTTAGTACCAAATGCACAAAATTTTCAAGATGTTCGTCAGGTACGATATATCCTCTCTGAAAAGGGAAAGCACATACTTGTGTTTGCATGTATAGACTCCGTATTAGGATTGGACAATATTGATCAATTATTGGTTGAAGCAGATGGAATTTATATTGATAGATGCGTATTGAGTACTGACTTACCGGTAGAGAAAATATTTATAGCAGAAAAAGTTATTTTGGCGAAATGTAATAATTATGGGAAACCTTGTATATGTAAAGCTGTGATAAATGAACAAATTCCTACACTTTGCGTAACAGATATAGCGAATCTTGTTTTAGATGGTGCAGATGTACTGTCTTTGGAAATTCATTATGATTCCCCTTTAAAGAAATTTTCACCTTCGTTTGACACAGTACGTATGGCTGAACATTGTATAGCAGCAGCATCTGTAATTTGTAGACAGGCTGAACGCATTATATGGCAACCAAAAACTTATGGAAATATAGAACTTATGCAAAATAAGCTGGATGAACCTTCGAAAGCGGTTTGTGTAAGCGCAGTTGAACTATCAATGCGATCTAGTGCTGTTGCTATTATTTGCTTAACTAATTCTGGACGCACAGCAAAAATACTTTCACATGCTATGCCAAGCTGCCCTATCATTGCGGTAACGAGATCTTGTTATACTGCTCGGCAATTACGTTTTTGGAGAGGTGTCCGGGCAATGCATTATTTTGAAACACCAAAAAGTATTTGGACGCAAGAAGTAGAATCTCGAATAAACTGTGCTTTAGACTATTGTAAAGCAAAAAGAGTAATACGTGCGGGTGATCCGTATGTTGTAGTTAGTAGTCAACGCAAAGGTGTGGGTTATTGTGATTCTGTTAGACTTTTATACGCAAGCGCTCGTGATACAATATTTGTTGAGTAAGACCTTTGTCAAAATAATTAACATGACTCATATTTATATTTTCGAATAAAAATAAATATCTTGAAATAATTTGTTGTCAATGCTTATTAAAATATAAAATTTACATGCGATGCAATACCAAAGTAGCGATTAGAGTAAATGATAACTCTTAAACAAAAAGCCATACTACGAAGTTACTCAATATTATTATTAATTATTAATATGATGGAATAAGGTTCCACGTTACATTTTTGTTCTGATTACCGTATTGAATGTATTGTGGTCTATGAACTTTTATTTTGTAAAGACGATTTCAACGCAGATGTTATTGCTGTCATATGTCACTTTGTATTTGAAATTTTATTTACGTTTAACATCCTATCAGAGATCACAATTCACATCATCACACTATTTAATACCTAATGAATATCTTGACAAAATGTTAATTGATAATGCATATGGTCGATTTACGAAAATAAACTTTTAATTAGTTTTCTTTTTACTATATAAGCTTCAATGAAAAAATTGTAGTTTTGATGAAAGTAACGACATAAAGTTTAAAAAGTGATAATTTTTATTCAAAATATGTGAGTTAATAATAATTAATGAAAAGGACTATAAGAAACCTCAAATTAGTAGAATTTTAATATAATATTTATTATATAAAAGAATGTGTAATAACGAATAATTTTTAACACTGTGATAGGTACGCACTTTATAAAAGTACTAGTTGAATATCCAACGCAAATATTGAACTTACAAAATGACTGAAGAATCTGTTAAAGAGGTATGTTCAGGATTAACATCTGTACGAGCAAACGAAAGAAAGAAAAATGCCGAAACATTAAAAGATTTCCTCAGTAGAAATGCTATACCATCATTACTCACTAAAAATACTTTAAAGAAGTCTGGATATACATGGAATCATGTGTTTGATGATATTAATGACTACATAATGAAGGTTATTTTTCATAATTGTATTTGTTTTTGTACAATTTATTTATATTTTCAAACAAAAATATGTAAATCTTTTTTCACCTTTTTAAGGAAACTGAAAAATATGAAACTTCTAAAACTTTCAAAAGTGTTACTGCACCACTTTGCACAAGTCTTTTGCATTTGTGTGTGGCATGTGCTAACAAAGGTAATTGAGCATATTTTATTTGGTATGGGTATATATATATATATATTTGTATGTATATAGAGGAGGCAGAAGGAACCCAGTGGTAAGACCCTCTGCACCCAACTTTCCACCAAATTCTGGAGGCATTATATGATGAGTGGTGGAACTCAAGGCTACATTTTGCCTCAATGCCAGAGCAAAGGAATGAAAATATGAAATATTTACTTCAGTTCGGAATCCACAACCTGTTCCATTTACAGTCATTCTTTGAGCCCCTGCACCATGACTTGCTCAGGTATATATTAAGGATTTCATAAACTTGTAAATTTTCATAGTAGATCCTCTTTAGTACCTTCACCTATCTTTACAAATCTCCTATATTTAGTTAGGGTAGGCAGAAGGTAGCTAAAATGAATCATGCTATTTTCTGTTTATTTCAAGATTATCTTAGATATGTTGTATAAATATGTTATAAGTTATTCCTGTATAAGAATCTGTTGTTGAACTTTGTCTGAGTAAGATGTATTTAGAGAATGGATTAAATTACACTATTCAACATTCTATGTTTCTAATTCACCCAGAAAGTGAAATGGAGTGTCTTGACATTGGATTAAATGCATCCTGTTTCATCTATATCATATTTTAAATGTAAAAATACAAATATTGGTTATAAAATATGAAGTAATGTAAAGATTTTTTCTGATTGTGAAATTTATATACAATGTAATGTTATATAAATGTGCTTGTGTAAAATTTACTCACTTTATATGTTTTTTCAGGTCATGCATATATTAAATGTGAAAAAATAACAGATGCTTGTTTAAATATACTAAATGATATTCGTTTAACAAAGGCTATTGGAGATGCATATTTAAATTTACTATACAAATATATTTTGCCAAATGAAAATTACTTGGGCTACATAACACCATCTACATGGGACAGTAAGATATTTATTTTTTCAGCACCACACTGCTTGCATATAGCAAGTTAGACAGAAAGATACTATTGAATTTTGAGTGCTAGAACCCAAAGCCATGCTTTGTCTTTTTACCAGAGCAAATAATTAAAAACATGAAAATAATTCATTTAGGGCCAACACCTAAAACATACATTAAGTGTTGCAATGCAACTCAACAACATGACCATAAATATCAAATATAATAATATTAATTTAAATATATTAAAATATGACATTCCATATTACATACAATAAAATTGATATGAATTATGATAAACTTTTTTATTGTTTTATGAAATAGTTAGATTCATAGTTTGACTGCTAAAATATATGTATGTTTATATTCATCAAACTAATTTATAATATTTTGGACTATTGTTTAAAGGTTTACTGGACATATCAATAACTACATGTGTTACTGAATATTCATTATTAGATGAATTAGTCAAAATAAAGCTACTTTGGTTTATTATAAAAAATGCTTGTTCTTACTGCCAATTTGCAATCTCACTACGAGATGCCTTACCAAGAATCAAAAAATATTTTATGAAAGTGCACATGGATAAAAAAGTACAAGAATTTATTATAGAGATTACAATATTATTGATTAATTCAGTAAGTATTTTTTATAGTGGAATAATATAATGGAATGGAATGGAATGCATAATGGAATATGGAAATAATAATTTAATAGATAATTTTTCTTTCATATAAAGCTACATGTTGAAAGTCGTTTAACAATATGCAAGTTCTGCGAGTCACAGCTGCCAATTATGTTTAAATTTTATGAAGGGAGCATGGGTAATAAAAAGAAGGTATATCTTATACTACATACTCTTACATACATTAAGTTTTGTGGAAAATTACTTCAATGGATTGTTGACATTTAATTTCAGACTCTTCTATTCAAACTGTTTAAAATGACAATTGTAATACATCATCCAATAGAAAACAATAAAAATGTAGATGGGACTTTAGCAGGCAGTTTAGAAACATGGAATCGGCACCTTCACAGTATATTAGAAATTGTTTGCATGGAAATCAACACTATACAAAGACAGAAGCAAAAGGAGAATATGATAGAGTGTAATGAATTTAATTATGTTGCTGCATCGGCATTTTATAGGGTAATATATTAGATATAATTAATTTGGTTATTTTGTAGGCTGCAGGAACTAGTAGTGATGTAAGAGATTTTATTCCCCACTTTTCGCCTACTTTGAGATATTGCGTGAGCAGAACTTAACACTATGAATGGTCTTGTTGTCAGGTTTAAAAAATGAAAATAAGTAATTCCCCTGAGTGGGAATCGAATTCACATCCGTAGCGTTTTCAGTCAGATGCCCATGACATTCGAAGTTCCAATGCTGTGCTCCTGTGCCATGACGACTTCTACTTTTAAAATTGTTCATAATACACTTCTTAATATGTATATACTTATATGTCTTTTTTAGAGTTTCAATATGGTAGCAAATGAAAGTGAAGAAGTAGGTACTTCAGCTAAAAAACTAAAAATATCATTTAGCAAACATAAATGTTTCTCTGATTTACTGGACGAACTACGCGATAATTGTGATCCGTGGTAAGTTCTTACGAAGTTATTCCTAAACTATAAAATATAATCACTGTTCTTATATTTTCACCGACCTGCATATAATGCTGGATACTACGTTAAGATATGAGTTCAGTGCTGTTTGAGACAGTGCCCAAATATACGTCAATTTTAGTTATTTTTATTTCTTGGTAGAAAAATAATACAAACGATAATACTCTGCCCTAGATAAGAAAATATGTAACAAAATACGCGCGAAAAACAAAAGTCAGACACAAGTAAATAAAATAACAATTTTAGAATTTTAATGTTACACTTTATTGCAGGATTGCTATTGTATTTATGTATGTGAAATATTACTACTCTTCAATTTCATATGAAGAATATCAATTGATTTTGAGTATCATTGAAACAATTATTACTGTTAATGATAAAAATATAAATTGGGATTACATGAAGGATCTAACCTGTCTCGTAATCGAAAAAATAACAGCTCTTTCAGAATACACGGAGGCTAGTCACATTTTTATTTCTTTTTGGAATGTGTGTGTAAGGTTAGAGCAGCTACATGAAATATAAAAAAAATATATATTAAACTTAAATTAGATAAAAATGAAATGTTATTGAGCGTTATCCCATTTTTTATTTCAGAAACGCCACTGTAGCTAACTGCGCACACAGCACTATACATACCATTTTGCAAGACATTTTAAATGTAATTCCTCTAAAATATCATAGTGTGGAGCCTCTTTTAACATCATATATTGAAAAAGCCCTGCCTGTAAATGATCACACTTTAATGACATTAAACCTCCTATATAACAAATTTTACAAAAAATTGTGCCATTTGAATATGAGGCAAAAATTGTTTGCTTGGTTGACGCAGGCGAATATGTTTATATTAGATGGCAAAGTTGTCGCTGAATTTCTAATGAGGCTTTCATGTAATGAAAATTTTTCATCAAGAATTGCTATCAGAAACGCTCCAGAGCATAATAATGTATACAGTGCAATATTTTTGTTCATGGACACGAGCATCTTGTATAGTGAATTTGAATATGATATACAAGATCCTGCAGCTCCTAAAGAAGACATGATTGAACTATTTGAGATGAATAATGAAATGACAGTTGCAATATTCACTTATTTAGAGCAAAAATTATCTAACAGTACCATGGATTTGTTGAAAAATGATATAAAAATCATTGACTACATAAAATATGTTCCTGTAATTTTAGCATTATTTGATTCACTTCTAAGTTATCATTTAAAAACAAGCAATGAAATTAAAGCTATGTCGTTATACACACAGTGTTTTAGTGCAATGAGAAAAGTATACAAGTGTATTAATGACATTTTAAAATCCGATACTCAAGTACGGGACAAAATAGCCATTTTGAAGGCAGTACAAAAAATTCTATTAAACGAGTATCATGATTTTCTGAATACGGCAATAAGGCAAGACGTGGACACAGACTTAATTCATTGTATTTATGATATCATTATACAAGATATTACACCCGAGGATGGCGATTACTATGAAGATGATATAGAATTTCATACAATCGGTCTGAAACAGAATTGCATTTTTTTACTTTCAGCTTATTGTAGAAAACGTAGTGAATATACTGATGAGCTTGTGAAACGAATTTTAGATATAGCTTTGTATAATTTCACTTTGAAGGCTGAAGTAGAATGTGCCCTTAAATGCATTAGCTTATTGAATTATGGAATGATGGAACCATCAACATTAGGTAAAATCGTTTTTTTTGGTCTCTTATTAGGTTGTCTTTGTAAAATCTGCTAATACTAAACTGTATATATTCTGTTTTAGAATCAGTATTTACCTTAATGCAGGGTATGTGCAGAGAACTGTTCAGAAATCCAACAGTAACTCGTGGTCTACTTAAAATATTGTTGCAACTTATGGACACGATTTGGTTGCAAAACGATGAAGTAATTCGACATAATTGTCTCATAATGATAAACAGTTACTTACGGAGATGCTCAAAAATGCCACCGGATGTTGCCGCCTTAGTATATGAATGTTTGGCGAAAGTGATCAGACTGAACGTAGATAAAGATGACGACTTACTTAGAGAATATCGCTTTAAAGAGATTCTAATGAACGCCATTATGGATAACAATCACTGCATACGACTATATTGCTGCTACTTACTAATTGTTATGGGTGACGAAATAAGAGAAGAGGATATGAAATATTTATCAGATCGTCTTTCTAATATATTCATGGTAAATGTAAGTGTCACCAAATTTATTACTTTTGGTAAAAATAAGCCAAATAGCTCGTAAAACATTTAAAAAGTGTTATACTATATTTAAGAAATAAACGTCCCATTTTGACTCTAAAAATGTTAAAAATTATTATTATCTTTGGGTTGCGGAAATTTGTAAAAATGTCCCTACAGAGATGTTAACCACATAAGTTAGTCGTCGGGCATAGAAGAATTTCGACGTAGCTTAATGAGATTGTATGGCTTACCAGTCAGTGCGCTTGGACAGTTTCCAATAAGCGCGAGTTCAAATCCCGCTACGTAAAAATTTTGATATGTTTAAAAAAAAATACATGTGAAAATGATTAAAGTGTGATTTTTTTTCTTTTTTAAATTAGGAAATTATTTAATTACAATACGAGATACTCGTAGAACGCGGGAGTTCAGATTGATTCTTCATCGCCATAGCTATACAGTTTAAATTTTTTGTATAGTTGTGCTCCTCTAAAAGCTTCGTATTTGAGCATATATATGTAAGTCGTATAAGTAACATCATTCATCGTGTACATTGTACATATTGCGGCGTTGAGTTCCACGACTCAACACGGAATGCCTCCAGAATTCGGCGGAAAGTGGAGAACGGAAGTGTCTTAATGCAAACGGAATGTCTTATCACTAGGTTCTCAGGTTCCCTTTGTCTACCCTGCTATATGTGGAATACATAAAAAAAATACCATGTACGTATGTACGGGAAGCGATGCTTTTGGCTATTCAAAAGTCAAGGTGTCTTAATGTGATATTATGAGGGTTTTTATTAGTCGTAAGGGCGACTAATAAAAACCCTAAATTATAGGCTATTTTTTTAAATAGGTATTATATTTATAGATTTTCTACTCTTTATAACCTTTGAATTATTTTATTTTTAACTGACTTCTGTAAGAAAAGGCGGTTATCAACTCGACTGTATGTTTTTTTTAATATTTGTGTTCTCAGAACTTTTGACTGGAACTTTTGATTATTCTTAGAACAAAAATAGTTTTAAAAAGATTTTATAATTTTGAAGTCAGTGCCAAGTAGTAAGGTTGTAGTATAAGCTTGACACCAACTTCAAATTTATAAAATCTTTTTTAAATTATTTTTGTTTAACAAAATCAAAGTACGTTTTACTTTATGTAACAAAAATTTTACTTTTTAGTTCGTTGTTTGAAGTCGGTTTTATTATAATATTTGACTTCATCTTTATGACTGAATAATATTTTTTTCTTACAGATACCTAATCAAACTGAAACTATTCTTAGAGATGAATCAATAAACAGAGCCCTTACAGTTTTACGTTGTTTTTATGTATTGGGAATAACGAAAACGTTTTACATCCATGACATCGTGTTCAAAGTGATATTATTTGAAAATGAAAAATCAATGGATAAATGTATAGTAAAAAAAGTATTGAATATTCTGACTCAAGCTGTTACATCTTCTACAATTAATATTTATATGAACAATAATATGTTAAGAATATTATACTATTGGTTTGAAAAAGGGAAAACGTTTGAAAACATTCCTTTTTATTTATTTGGATTTAAACATCTTGATGATTTTGTTGAGGCACATATGAAATGGCTTGCTTCTACTGATATTGTATGGAGGAGTAACGGTGTTGTGACCGATAGTGCCGTTCTGAAGTATTTGAAAACACAAACTAAGAAATCAAATGAAGAAATTTTAGAGGTTCGTCTTAGTAGCAAGTACTTGTGATATATCTATATCCAACATATAATTATTGAGTAATACTTGAATAAGTAATAATGACAATTAATTTTTCAGACTTGTTTCTGTAATTTAATATCTTTGTGTCTTCCGTACGTGGCGGCTGATAAATATAAATTAGAAAGTGTACATTTAACAGAAAATGCAATAAAAATATTTCAATCAACAAGGGACATATTAAATCATGACAAATGGAGTCATTTATTTGTAGAAAATCTAGGAGAAATATTATATTTAACCACTACACAGGTGGAAGATATAGAAGAAGCTTCAGCACTATTTAGTTTGTGTCTTCAATGTAAACCAATCTCATGTACATACTCTAAGCGCACTTTTAATGCTATTCTGAGATATTTTAGCGTAAGTGTTATGCTTTCTCTTTATCTCTTTAGATATTGTAGCTGATAATGTGATTATCTTTAAATATTAAAAACACGTACTTTCAGGAGCTCATCGACGAAAACATAATGCCATACCTCTGCAAAAACCAACCAATATTACTTCTAAGCATTTTATTTAAGTTATGGGACAGGGTATTGAATGAAAAAATTTTCGACTTTAAAGTATCGAATCTGTATGCGTACTTGTCTTTTGTGGAAAATATCCCATTAGGAAATTTGTCAGATTCACTATTCTGTAACTACCTAATTACAAGCTTGACGTCTGCAATAAAAAATTCGAACATTAAAAAAGAAATTGACATTTTCGTTAAAAGTTTACAAATAATTATTTTAAAAATTATGAACCATTCTCCAAAATGTTTAGAGAATATAGAAAAATCAAGGATTTCCAAATTAATTTCTGTTTTGAACACAAAAAAGGAAGAAGGACATGGTTTCGAATGTAACACTCTGTTGAAATATCTAACGAAAGATATAAAGGTATATATAAATATAGATGATAGTGTCGATGTCGTTGATTGTATTAATTTGATTGCTAATCATAAAACAGGAGGCAAAATTACGAAACCCGTTTTTCTAAATAAGCTTGAAGTGTTTTCTTTAAACTTAACCAATGCAAGGTGTGTATTATTTAAGTCTTAGGTTTTTTATTCCTTATTAACTTAAATTTATAATTTATAACGTTTCAAAATCTACTTTAAATTATTGAATGCAAATAAATTCTCTGATAATTATTTTTACCTACACGTTACAGTGTTACATTCTGCATGTGACAGGGTAGGCATGAGGAACCTCACGAAAGTGGGAAATAGAGTGTATTTCCCACTTTCTGCCTAATTTTGGAGTCATTGCGTGTTGAGTAGCATAATGAAAATAATTAATTTTCCCGTGGGAATTGAACCCACAACCGTCTCATTTACAGTTAGACGCTCATCTCAATTTTCAATCTCAATTTATTTTGATAATGACCTCAATATTTATTATTCAATATCAAATAATTATACTTAAAAATAATTAAAGTATAGTGCTAATAAATAATAATTATTAATTATATTTTATTAATTAACTATTATGTGCATTATTACTATCAACAAAAATTATTATTGTTAATTAAATGAATGTGAAAAATGCAATTAAATTGGTTAAACTGTTTCGAAGATCAGCGTGAACAAACGTACAGACAAACAGACAACAATTTAAAAAAAAAACATTGTTTTTGGTGATATTACTTTATTAAATGCCATCAATATTTTTTTCTTATATATATCTTCCATGTAGAGATCCCAACAATCCATTACGATTTTATTATAAGTATAGTTTGGTAATTTATAAAATGAAGGTTCAAATGACATTACATTAAAAGATCTTTGAATGAAATAATAATGGTCTTGTCCATTTATTTCAGCTACAATACTATCACTAGTATGTACCAACTCCTGAAAGAGAATAAACCATTCATAAAAGAGCTTTACGCGGATATAAATAGTAAAGGATTTTCGGAGGATTGCAGAAAAAGTTTGGTACATAAAATTGTCTTCAGCTTAACCAATATTCTAAAAAGCAATACTGATGAAAAGGTAATATCTAATAATAATATCTCATTTTGGACATAATTATTTTTAGTTTCACGCTGTATATCGCATATAGCAGGGTAGGCAGAGAGTATGCAATGTAGGCAGACAGCGCCACAGAGAGAAAATTTCCCCAAATACTGCGTCTTAAGCGGTAATATTTAACACAGCGCTTTTTTTTATTTTAGATCATTATAGAAGCCTGCAACTGTTTGGCAGAAATTTGTACTTATGATATGAAAACTCTGGTGACTGTTCCACCCGCAAATACTACGAGAATTATTGATTTGAATCCGAAACAATATTTCGCTAATATAGTCTTAGAATCTCTTCTTGAGTATATATTCGACGAGGAACCGGCCGTAAGCAAAAAAGTAACAAAGGCACTAAATGCCCTTCTAAAATATCAAGATGGACAAGCGGCATTGGGTATTTTTTTATATATATTTATGTTTTATTTCACGCTTTTGCAACACAGTAAGTTAATGACATAGATAGGAGTTTGATTTAATAAATAAAAATGTAAAATATCATTTTTACGCACACTTAAGGAAATAAAATATTTTTGAACAATAAAACGTCTAGTATAAAATTTTGTTATAGCGGGAAAAGCGGCTCGAATCCGTGCCTCTTGGAAACCAATAATTCTAACTATCTCAAAAATCTAACTAATCACTAAGTTCAGGACATGTTCTAAAAGGTGCGGGTTTAAATCCCGCTAATTCAAATTATTATAAATGTTCTAAAATAAATAAATAATGTTGTTATTTTAGAAATGGTGGAAGTTGACAAACCAATATTGAAATCACTATCGTCAGCGGACTGCAACACACGAACTGAGTACAAAATTGACAATGCCACGTTCGATAAGTACAATGACGTTGACTTTTGGGTGCCCGTTGATAATGAAAGTCACTATGAATGGATAACACGCATAACAGCCTCTCTTTTGGATATACTTGCTTCAAGTAACAACTACGTGTATTGTCTTCGTGCGGTTTGCAATATAAAGGTAGGGCAAAAGTAGTCCACGTTTCCTCACAATATTGTAGACAGAATATCTTTTGTCTACAGACTCTCCTTAGTGTTAAGAAATTGCGTTCCCTATATTTCACATAACATATTTCACATAATTTTCGAGATATTGCGTTTTAAAAATGTCGAAGTTCGGATTGAGCTTCATATCATGAGGAAATCAATCAATCTCTCATAGAGACCAAGAAGCGATAATCGAATTAAGACGAAACACAGAATATGGAACCCAAAACAAGGCAACGCAACCACCGGAATTGAGCAATAAATTAATTCTTCAATTCTTCTATTGTGTAAATATTACACATACATAAATAAGTCAAAATCACAAAAAACAAGAGAAAATAAAAGAGCAGAAAAGGCCACGGCCCATCTATGTCCGTGGAGTGTTTTATTTAATAATAAAAAAACTTATTAAGTAGTAGTATAACATCAAAAGCTTTATGAAAAAATTAAAAGGCGGCATAGAACGAGCGCCGCTTTGCACGTAATTCCCTATAGCGAACAGAAGAGATTAAAATAGGTTTTTTTTCGTATCTATTATATATCCGATAGTATAAGGTAAAATAAAAGAAGAGTTAGCATCACAATGCCTTTATTAGAGAGTATAAATATTATTTATAGCTATGTGGCAATATAAATCTTCATTCCATATAAATATTTCATTAAAATAGCAAAAAGACCGAGATTGTCGTAATGTTATCATATATATTTTTGTTTTTATTTTCACTCCGTAACCCGTGCATAGCAAGGTAGGCAGAGGGAATCTGGGAACCGAGTGCTAAGACACTCCGTTACCTGCTCTAGATAAGATCTTATTTCAATAGATTTTAATGTTATTGGTAACTAGTTTCCTAATTATTTTAGCATGATAATTACAAGAAAGTTGTTCGTGTTAGTGATTGTATTAATATAATAATTTCGTTAAATTTCTTGTGTAAAACAATTTTAGGCCACATTCTGCCGTAAAATTATGCCAGCATTAATGGGACTGGTACTTACCTGCTCTACTGACATACATGTGAATGTGTTCACGGAGCAAATTAAACAAGTATTCACGTACATATGTGAGAAAACTCTAAACGATGACTTCGACCACAGTGAAGTTGGAAATAGTTCTAATAAATCACAGAAATTGAGTGCGAACGACAAAATGATCGTGGAGTATATGTTGGACATCGTTAATTTTGTTCGAATACAAGCTGGTCACTATATAACACGGTAAGATTAAGTTTATTGTTTAAACTTTTAGTTAACTTATTAGTGTTATTTTAGTTGTCACGTTTTATACGCCTAATTTATATAAAGATATTGTTTTTTCCAACTTAGCTTTAGCTTAAATTTTTCTCATATTTAAAAGAGTAGTCTGAAGGAACCTACATTTAAGACACTCCGTTCCTCACTTTTCGGTTAATAAACCACAATAAATACAATATTTTTATTCAATCGCATTAATGTGGTAGCGGCACTTACATTTAAAATACGTTTAAATTTAATATTAAATTTTCACTCGATCTTGGCAGAAATGCTGGAAGCCAGAATAGTTGTTGCTTTGCTGTGACGTCAGTAAGTCTTGTAAGCAAATGCACTGCAATTCTATTATACTATGAACAAAATTTGCAGTCTTTATGACTGATCTTCAGCTGCATCGCATATTTAAAACTACAGATAATAAAAAAATAAAATTGATATAAATTTTAACATTAATGTAGTAGTATAATATGTAATGCAGGTCACGTAAGCGCTCCAGTCCGTGGCTGTACCTGCAGCTGCAGTACGAGCGCGTGGCGCGCGCGGCGGCCGCGGCCGACCAGCACTGGCCCGCTCTTTACTACGGCGAGTTGCACGCCGACCACCATGGACCGGAACGTGTGAGAGATGTATTCAGAAAAGTATGTTCGTTTTTTTAATTTTATAATAAAATTCCTTGAGCTGAAACTTGAATCCACTTTTTATCAGCTTCACGCTATATAACGCACACTACAGGGTAGGCAGAGGTAACCTAGTATTAAGACACTTTGTTCCTCACTTTTCGCTGAGTTCTGGAGGCATTGCGTGTTGAGTGGCGGAACTCAACGCCCTTTTGTCTCGACACCAGAGCGAAGAAATGAAAATATAAGTGGGGATAGAACCCACAACCAGTTGATTTTACAGTCTCAATTTGTGCCCCTGCGCCACGACAGGCCTCATTATTTATGAGATAATAGAGATAAAATATGATAGTTACGTGTATTGACAGCATATTACTAAGTAGGTACACAAAAATTAAATCCCTACAGAAAAAATATGATTTTATTTTCAATAATGTAAATCAATTGTATTGTTTGTAGAGCTTTGTTGCGATCGGAGAGATGGATGCCATAGATGGATGCGGGATAGCGCATCTTACTAGCGAAGAAGAGAAGCGCAAACACCTGATGAGTACAGGGCAGTATGTAGACGCGCTATTACTCCACGATATAGCGCTGTCTCGCTCTCAGGTATCTCCTTCTCCCTCCTCGGGTCTCCACGGAGTAGCGCCGTCTCCCTCTTGCGGGGTGACCCCCGCGGACGCGCTGTGCGGCGCAGTCGCGTGTCTGCACCGCTCCGGCATGCATCACCTCGCGCTCCGCTATATCCAATCCTACCCGGAGAATGACGAACTTGATGATATTAAATATGACTGTCTGTCTTACTTGGGTAGTTAATGTTGATTTATTATTTTATTCATAAACCTTTTTATAATAGTAAACGAAAATGTACAGTTGGTTGTTAATTTCTTCCAGATTAAATGTTTATTTACGAAAGCTATTAATATCCCACCGTTTATAATTTTAGGAGACTGGAGCGAATTTGTTGATACTTCAGAATTAGAAGCTAGATCTAGAGTAAGCTCAAATCAAAATTCCATTATAAAAGCTATGCGATACGTCTGCCTCAAAGACTGTATAAATATTAAACCATCACTTGAAGCCAGCGTTAAATTTGAAAAACCTTTGAATAGTGCAAAACTGACGTCAGCGAGGCTCTGCCAGAAACTTAACATGGAAAATTGTCAGAGCGTATATAAAGTTTTAGGATACTTACATCTGTTCCGCGACATTGAATATTATTTCTCTGTAAGATGCAACAAGAAAACAGTGTCTAATCTTATTGATGAATGGAACATTGGTAATCTACCGACTTATAACGATTTTAAACATCTCGAGCCATTAATATCACAGAGGAGTCTAATACTTGAACAAATTGCCCAAACGGATTCAATATATTTGTCCAAAATTAACAATTTACAACTTCAGTATGCTGGTAAATATTAATTATTAAAAGAATAGCGTAAGTTGTTCTATAAATATATTGATAATTATTATATATATAAATTTTCTTATTTTAGAATTAGGTTTAAATAATAACAGAATACAGATGGCCCAAAGACTAGTAGCAGCTGTTAAGAAAGAGGAATCTTCCCAGAAAGTCGTTTTATTAGAGAGTCAAATATCATGGGCCAAAGGCCATAAAGATATTGCTTTGTCATTGCTTAGTAGTGTTGTTTCTCAGAATTGTGAAGATCAGAAACTAACGGCAATATCATTGAGGTAAAGCTTATATCAGCTATGTGTTATAAAATGGTTGTAAAATATTTGTCATTTTTTTTATTAGACTGATAAAATGTCCTTATTTTGAGAGCAAAAAAAAATTATGTCTCATACACTAACTGCAATACGATATGATGTTTACAGAATCTGATCTCTAATTAATTGAGCAGGTACGACAAAGCGTGGGAATAAGTATATTATTAATTTTGATTCTGTTTATAGTATCCAAATACGCGTTTTTGTGATATAAGCGTCCATATCTTTTTCTTAAGTAAATGTGGAAATTCAATTTTTTCAGGAAATTATGGGACCGTAGATCTGAGTATTTGTTTTAAAAATCAACTCAATATCTCCAAGAGTTCCTGAGATAAAGGCTCTTGACAGACAGACAGACATACGGATAGATACACACAATAAAGTGATATTATTAGGGTTCCTTTTTTCCTTAAAAGGTATGGAAACCTAAAAAAATCTATATTTCATATACTGCAGGATAAGCAGAAACAACCTAATGTTAAGACACTCCGTTCTCCACTTTTCGCCGAATTTTTCGAGGCATTGCGTGTTGAGTGGCGGAACTCAACGCTGCGCTTTTGCCTTGGTGCAAGAGCAAAGAAATAAAAATATTAATAAATAATAATTAATTCCCAGGGTGGGGATTGAACATAACCATAACCGTATCGTTACAGTCACAGCCTCGTGCGTCTGTGCCACGGCGGCCTTTAAAAAAAAAGTTTAAATATCCAAAAAAAACAGTCACAAAAAACCATCAATAAAGAACAGAAAAAAAGCACGAACGATAAAAGTCTGTAGTGTGTGTTATTACTCTAAAATAAAAAATAAGAATTTCTTTTAAGGCAGTACGGCTTATGGATGGCGGAATCAAAACGAGAGAACTCGAGTGAAATACACTCGTACTTAAAGAAGAGTCTTGAAGCTTTAAATGGACACGACGATATGGACACGCGCCGAAAAGTATACTATGATATAGCCAAATTCGCAGATGAAGAATACAAACAGGTATATTATTAACAAGTGGCCTAAATTTCCAAATTTGGATTAACACTTAAAAAATGTATTTATATTTTTTATCAAGTGTAATAAATAATATAGATATGTATATAAATCTTCCAGGTGGTGGCTTATATGGAATCGTCAATATTTGAAAATAAAGTAAAATGTGTTGAGAGCATGAAAGGTACTGCTGAATCTCTGAAAACTTCACAGCAAACTGTTACCAGGTATTTAATGTTCACGATTAACGTAATGGCGGGAAACTAGTGT
The DNA here is from genome assembly GCA_013421005.1 of Heliconius erato x Heliconius himera. NCBI lineage: Eukaryota > Metazoa > Arthropoda > Insecta > Lepidoptera > Nymphalidae > Heliconius > Heliconius erato x Heliconius himera. Next base: position 11,947 of record JAATLQ010009415.1, on the reverse strand, counting down.
TAAGACACTCTGTTTTCTACTTTTCGCCCAATGTTCAAAACATTACGTGTGGAGTTGCGAAATTTAATGCCGCGCCTTTTCTTGTTACCAGCGAGCATGAGGAAATGAAAATAATTAGTTACCACGAATGGGAGTCGAGCTCACAACCGTCGCATTCACTGTCAGACGCTGTGCTTCTGCGACACGACGGCTTCAATATAATAAAATATTTATAATTTTGCAGAGATGAAGACAAAGCCTTCCTAAGAATGCGATATAGAGTCAATACTGCATTTGGACAATTGGATGAAGCAGAAATTGCAAGCACTAGAGCTGAAAAAGAAAGCTATTTAAAATTAGCTATGAGGTAAATCTATCTACAGATATTTTCGTTATTTCTTTAAATAATATTACATAGTCTATAACTTAGTAAAATAGAAACTGAAGTAGCTGACTTATTCAACATTAATAGTATAGTAAGTGCGATTTAAGTTTTAAAATATTTTTTAGATATTATCTTCTATCACTGAAAGAGAATGATGATAACGACTTATCAGTGTTCCGAGTGATTTCTCTGTGGCTGGACAACATCGGTTTCGATTTTGAAGACGAGGAGTTTGATTTTGGCCAGCTTCTTAATGAAATTCCATCGTGGAAGTTTATAGCAGTATTACCACAACTGGCCCCTAGACTCTCCAACGATAGCACCATATTTTCTGAGCACTTAAGGAAAATTATCAGTATGTTTTTATTAGTTTGCCATTTTCAATTCGTCGTCTTGTTTTGTTATTTTTACAATTAGTATTGTATATGTTGGTTTCGCTTACAAGGTGGACGTTACTAGCCTCGATAGTATTACACTAATGTGATTTTAATATCACACAATATAGATTTTGTATCTTCTGTCAAATGTTATAAATAAATTAAATAAAATTAAATTGAAGCTTTAAAATTTGGGAGAGTTGTGGACGTCGTGACGTAGGGGCACAAGCGTGCGCCGGCTGTGGACTCGATTCTCACTCGAGGGAGTGAAATATTAAATATTTTCAGTTTCTCGCTCTAGTAATGAGACAAAATGCGGAAACTCAATGAGTTCAGCCACTATACACGCAATGACTCGAGAATTCGGGGGAAAGAAAATGGGGAACAGAGGTGTCTTAATGGAAACGAAGTATCTCAGTTTCTAGGTTCGGTCTGCCTACTTTTTGCTATGTGCTGGATGGACCTAAATAAAAAAAAATTATATACATACATTTCTCAGTGCGATGTGCAACGGAGCACCCTCACCACACCCTACCTATACTATTCAGCCTAAAGAACTCGGAAAAGGGTGAAGGGAGAATGTCGGCGTCGCCGGAGCCCCGCGTGTCCGCCGCCGCCACGTTGCTGTCGCGTCTCAAGAACCTCGCGCCCGTGTTGAAGCAGATGGAATTGATATGCGATGGTAATTTTTTTAATAAAGCGGGGCATTAAGTTCCGCTTCTTAACACGCAATTTCTTGAAAATGCCGCCAGGTATGTGGAACATCTGATACAGTATGATAAAAAAGAAAATTTGTAAAAATTGTAGAAAAAAAAAGAAGAAAAATAGTAGATAATATCCTACCTAATATATTATTGGTAATTTCTACTAGCTGTGTCCATAATTTTTAAAAAGGGATGTGTAAGTATAGTATAGATTATCGTAATTATATTTTCGAGCAGGTGAAACGCTAAGAAAACGCTTTAAGATAAAATATGAACTAAAATTTTAATTTATTTCAATTTTTCCACCAAAACGTATATACTTTTCAGCTACAATTAGCTTTGCATATTGTGTGCCGGAATCTAAAGACTTGAAGCCACAAGCGGTGCCAAGGAACGAGGCCATATCGAAATTGCGCAACTTGGATTCGATCCCCATACCCACCGACATGGTGCCTTTACGTAAAGACTGTGACTATTCTAATTTAAATAGTAAGTTAGTTTGTAATTTTTCATTTTGGGTTTTTGTTTAGTAATAACAAATAAAAAAAAGATAATAATTAATTTGAACTATGGAACAGTTTTCTTATTTAGCAATAATAAGAAAAAAATATCTTCATACATCTTGTAAAAAATATTAAATAATATACCTCATTAATTGTGGTTAATAACTTATCAATAGTTAAAGCTGAATATGAAAGCCTTCATATTGATGTATCAAACAATATTTCAGCGCTGATATCTTTCGAGAAGTACTTCGAACTAGTGGGAGGGATTAATTACCCGAAAAAAATATCCTGCTTGAGTTCTGATGGTAAAAAAAGAATTCTATTAATAAAGGTATGTTTATTTGAATTTATACATATATAAATAAATTGTAAAACAATCATATGCAAAAAAAAAAATCTATTCGACTATTATTATTCTAGCTTCACGCTGTATCCCTAACGAGATAGTCAGAGAGAACGGAGCGCCAAATGGTAATTTGGCGGTGAATACCTCTTTTGCCTCGTCCTAACCTTCCTCCAGTATCTTTGATACTGTGTTCTCGAAGGTCAACCGAGGTCTCGCCCTACATCTATTATAGCTCAGTTTTCCATCATAAATCTTTGTTGCCATTCTTTTATCACTCATTCTTTCGCCGTGCACAAACTAGCTGAGCACGTTTTTCTTCATTCATTCGTCACCGTGACATCCTCGCTAGTACCTGCCATTCTGTGTGTTCGATCAGCTAAGCTGACTCCGCATATCCTTCAAAGAGATCGCATCTCCACAGCATTCATCTTTCTTTCATTCTTCTTCTGTATAATACCCACGTTTCGCTTCCGTATAACAGCGTTGGTGCCAACTCCGCATTGTGTACAGCCAAACGTGCAGCTGTGCTGGGGTTTCACTGTCTCATCAACGTAGTTAAGGCACAACTGAACCTGTTACCGGCGATAATACGCCTTTTTGCATCCATCCAGTATCTTCCATCTCTACTGAACAAACTTTTCAAATATACTACTTCATTCATTTGTTCTAATATTTTACCATTCTGATCTGATGACTGATCTTACACCCTTCATTTCTTTCATATACCAGAACCTTTGTCTGACTAGCATTCAGACTGAGACCATTATTTCCATCGGAATGGTGACGAATAGCTGCAACTCGCATTCTAATGATGCAACGAACACTGCATCATCTGCGTACAGCAGGCAATTTACACTCAAGTCACCCAGTCTTATTCGCATATCACTTTGTTTCACTTCTTGGAGACAGCATAAAATTATTCTACTACCGAGAGACCATTTAAAAAAAATGGTCGGTTTGCATTTTTAATTGCCAAATATTTTTTTTGTTATACTGTTATAACACTTCGAAAATCCGTCCGGTGGTATCCACCCTACATACTATATGTATAAAAGATGTGCACACTAATTATATTTGATTTTAATTCATCAAATTTCTCTTTTTACGCCATAAAATGCAGTACCTTTAGTGTCGTTGTCTAAAGTTTACACTGTATTTATATTATAACGATTATTATTACTGTATTATTTTTATACTAGGGTAAAGATGATATGCGACAAGATGCTGTGATGCAGCAAGTGTTCAATATAGTAAATACTTTACTCGAAAAGAATCCTATCACTAACAGAAATAAACTTCTAATTCGGACGTATAAGGTACCATATTTATTTTGTGTTTTTATTGTTTTTATTATAACTACAATTTAACCAATATAATAAATAGCATTATTTCCCAAGATTTGTTTAAATATGTTTATTTCTGTAGACCATATTTTATTAAGAAATTTGGACCTTCGTTCATGGTACTTTTGAACTAATAACTTTTTTATTTTTTATATTGATACATATTTAAGAGCGTGAAGTTGACATATTTAAGAGGTACACGAATCAGCAGTTTATGTTGTTATATAACTGGAGAGAAATTTGTAAAAAAATCTCTACAGAGATACTACAACATAAATAAGTTATAACAAGCGTATAAGAATTTCGACGTAGCTCGATAAATACGTATTGCTTAGTTGGTCTAAGCCCTTGGACGGTTTGCAATGAGGCGCGGGTTCAAAACGGGCTACGTTCAAATTTTCATACGTTTTCTTAATAAGACATACTATACTGTTAATTATTTTCTACCTAACTACAAAATGATCTAAATACATAAAAATAATTCAATAATAATGTATACTTTGCACAGGTGGTGCCGATGTCCCGTCGCTCCGGCGTGCTGCAGTGGTGCGACGGCACCACGCCGCTCGGCGCATACCTCATCACCGCTCACACTAAATATAGACCTGACGTTAGTTTCTTTCTTAGACTTACACCGTATTTTGTATATTGCAAGGTAGGCGGAATGAACTTAGTGTTAAGACATTCGGTGCCCAATGTTCGAGACATTGCGTGTTGAGTGAACGCCAGTCGCGCTTTGTCTTATTGAACCCACAGCTGTCTCGTATAGTGTCAGATGATGTACTGCTGCGCCACGACGTCTTCTATAGGACGCTACCTACGTTTTAGTCTGATTTATTCTATACTATACTTACATGTTTTGTTAACCTGCCTAATTTATTTTACTCCATTATAATTCTTTTAAAGAAAACATTGCTACAAGTTAATTAAACAGAGGATAAAGATTCTCTTAATTTTTTTTTCAAATATACTTGTTAAATATTGTTAAAGTAAGTTAAATTAATGTTGGTTGCGAAAGCTTATAATTATATGTCTTAAATAAAATTTTAGGCCTGGTTGCAAAACAAGGGCTATATCAATGTCAAAGAGAATAGAAAATTAATATTAAATGTTCTCTTTTTTAGGATATAACACCAACAGCTGCACGTAATAAACTCAAAATTTGTCATGATAATAGGAAATCAAACAAATATAAATTGGAAGTCTTCAAAGAAATATTGAAAGTATTTAAGCCCGTGTTTCATTATTTCTTTTTCGAACACTACCTCGACCCAGTCACGTGGTACGAACGGAGACTCGCGTATACTAGAAGGTAAGAAATTAACAACAGTTTATTTTAAATATTGTTTTGAAAGCATTTGAAAATTTTAACTTAGTTGGACTAGAATCTAGAACTCAAAGCTATATAGCCAATAGTCAAAGGCTTAGTGGTCGGAATGCTTGAACGGCTTGTTCGCGCCTCTTCAAGATTTTTTATACTTTTTACTCCTATTTTGAATCGATAAAGTTATATGATTTGCAAAAGGAAACACAAAACTGTAAAATGTATAATTATTTACACTTACATAATTATACTTTTTCAGTGTGGCTGCCTCTTCTATGGTTGGATACATTTTGGGCATCGGCGATAGGCATGTTCAAAATATTTTAATTGATAAAACAACCGCTGAAGTGATACACATTGATTTTGGTAACTATGAAAATTCTATAAATATACAAAAAATTAATACATAGTACGTAGGTGCACTAGTGTTAAGACAGTCCGTTTCCTACTTTCCGCCGTTATTTGGCTCAGAACCCGACGCCGCGCTTTATCTATTAGAACGGGAAAGAGAAAATAATTAATTCAATTTCGTCTACTATGTGATCGTGTGCTCATTCCCGTGAGTGGGGAAATGAACACACTGACGCTGGCCACTGCGCCATGACGTCCTCGGCAGTTGAGATATTCTACTCTTAAACTGAACTTAGAAACACATACAAATAAATGTCACAGCAAAAAATAGCATCAGCAAAGAAATATAACAAATAAATAATATATTTTTTAATAGCCTTCGAAAAGGAAGCGAGTTTGCCTCAAATCGACATTAAACGATTTTGATTTGTCGGATGCCAATATAAAAAAATGTGCAAATTGGATCTGAAAAAAATAGTTTTGACGCCTTGTAAGTTGTGTAAGCTTTGACTTAAATTATCCGATTAAATATCCGATAAATTGGATAATCTCTAATCAAAAACTTCTGTGAATATGTTTCAGTGGTATACAATACAATAGACATGTAGACAGATGGTATTTTTGCTCTTGTGCACTTACAATATATATTTAGTTAGAATATTTGTTTTATTATTTGTAATATATTTATATATTTTTTGACTGACTTTATATTATGTCATTGGTTACCTATTTGTATGTGTTAAATTCAGTTTTATATTAGATTGACTATAAATATATTTTTTATTGCATCAAACAAAAACATACAATAATATAAAATGAAAAGTTAGTTGACAAGGGTGGGCTTATTTCTAAAAGAAATCTCCTCCAGCTAACCAGTAGAAGTGGATATCTATCAAAATAATATGTGTTGTAATTTTAGGTATAGCCTTTGATCAAGGAAAAACATTGCCTACACCAGAGACCATACCATTCCGATTGACTCAGGATATTGTAGCAGGATTTGGGTCCAGTGGCGTTGAAGGAAGCTTTAGAAGGTGAATTGGTTTGTAAAGGATCTAACAAGATAAGGATATGAAAACTGCTCTGTCATGTATAATTTTTTTTACTATGTTTGCAGCAGGGGTTTTAACCCCAACTGTAAGGGTTAGAGAAAGGTAATATAATCATGGTAAAAACGGCCCATACATAAGAAGCCATAGCAGTTTTTATATGCTTAGCCGCCCTAGACTTTTATTAGTTTACATTAAAATTTTCTGATGTACACATTTTTCTGTTATTATATATTTTCTGCTTCTTTTTGGTACGAGATTTGATCAAAAATAACCGTTATTTTCAAATTTTGTGAGTTGCGTATGTTTGATTTTCGCATTTTTTAAGTTTCGCAACCTAACACGTAATGTCTAGAAATTGACCGGAAAACCTGTTCGTAGTGTGTTGTGTGCTAGTTTGTGGTCTTAGTGTGCTATTGTGGGAAAAAATGTGAAACTTTTCTTTTAATTAACAGATGTTGCGAAAAAACGTTACAATTGTTACGAGATAATCAAGAGACGTTGCTCACCATACTAGAGGTGCTGCTGTGTGATCCTCTATACTTGTGGACTGTATCTACTGAGAACAATGCCAATACTTCACGTGAGTGGTTTTACTGAACTCTTTCGTCTCTTTCTTTGAAAGTTTTTGTAATATTCCAGTAAATGATTAACTGTAAAGTAGCAGTGCTTACATTGTTTTGTATAAAAATAAATAAAAATAGTACAAACGCATAATTGTGTCCAGGGGCTGGCGGAGGAGGAGCCTGCGCGGAGGAGGGCGGGCTGGCGGCGCGCGCGCTGCTGGCAGTGCGCAGCAAGCTGTGTGGCGCGGAGGGCGGTGCGGGCGGCGTGAGCGTGGCGGGCCACGTGGCGCAGCTGCTGCGCGCCGCCGCCGGCCCCGCCAACCTGGCGCGCCTCTACCCCGGCTGGCAGCCCTACATGTAGACCCGCGTTGTTGTTGAAACTTGATACCTAAAGCTATTAAGTTTTGTTTGCTATTTCTACCGTTATTAGTTCATTTCTTTTATCACTCTTATCAATGTAATATCTTTTTAGTGTTTTGTAAATTATGTGATATATGAGTAATTTAGTTGGAAGATTAATACATTAACATTATTATAACTTTACTACTAAAATGTAAATAAATACGGTTTACTACGTCAGTTTGTATATATATGACGTCGCATATTAAGTATAAGGTACACGACGATAAATGCGCGGATTTCACTCAGGCCTGTTTTCTGTTATATTATCATAACATATTGCGCGTGTTATAGACACCTCCCTCTCACAAGTGACTAGGATTACCTTGCGAACATTGAATTTCATTAAAGAAGCTAGGGAGTGTAGGTAAATCTCTCAAACTAACGATCTTACTAACTAATCTAACGATGAGTACCTAATTTCTCCCTAATTAGAGTGAAAATCCAAAAAAATATGTATCGCTCGAACTCTAACCCTCTGTATACTAGTTTTTTTTGTGGTAGACAAGAAAAGAAGAGTGACATCCCTGCATGTACTTATACACGTGCCATTTATATATTTATTGTTACAAAGAGAAGGTGGCAGACCTATATATAACACTATATATAACAAACTTGTACAAAATTGATATGGTTTTTTCTTAAAAGTATAAGTACACGTCTTTAACTTAAAAAAAATCTCGTAAATTTACTACACCCAGGAAATAACAAATATTAATGGCTCCTGAAAAGTTCTTCGTGTTTGACCTGAACTGTTAAGAAAGTATTTTTTACCGACTTCATAATTGTAAAGAATACATTCTCTAATTTTAATCAAAGATAATAAAAAATAAAAGGCTGTGTTATTAATTTGTTATAAAAAATATATTAATTATTACTTTCTATTTTAATATATATTAAAAATTACAAAATTATTGTTTTGATGTAACTCATTTAAATTTTAACTTACCTATTAAAAAAAATGTATATGAATTTGAACGTAGCGGGATTTGAACCCGTGCCTCATTGAAATCTACATAAATGGAGCAATATTAAATCATTTACGATTTGCCGATGACCTGGTATTAATCACCGACAATCCGGACCAGCTACAAATAATGCTGAATCAACTAGTCAAAGAAAGTAATGCAGTAGGGCTTCAAATGAACACGACAAAAACGAAATTAATGACTAACAGTAGAAAAATATCCATTGTTGTAAACAATTACACCATAGCGTACGTCGAGGAATACACGTATCTCGGCCAAATTATTTCACCAATAGCAATGATCGACAAGGAAATTACAAACCGAATACACTCGTCTTGGAAAAGGTACTGGTCTTTAAAAGATTTTTTTAAAAATGCTGATATACCACTAGAAGTAAAAAGCCAAACATATAATTCTTGTATACTTCCTATCATGACGTATGGGTGCCAAACATGGGCTCTTACTAATAAAAATATCCAAGAATTAAAAATATGTCAACATAACATGGAAAGAAGTATACTGTCTATAAGGAGAAAAGATAAAATAAGGTTAAAATCCATAAGGAATAAGACTAACATAATAGACGTAACATACACAGTAAAAAAATTAAAATGGAAGTGGGCAGGGCATATTATTCGGAGTAGGTTAGACAAATGGGCTAAAGATGTCACAGAGTGGTATCCAAGGGAAGAAAAACGGAAAAGAGGACGTCCACTACGGAGATGGGAAGATGACATAAAGGCAGCAGTGGGAGCAACATGGACGAGGAAAGCACGAGATCGTCAAGTGTGGAAGGATCTGGGGGAGGCCTATGCTGACAAGCAAAACAAACTATTTACCGATGTCTAGATATAAGTATCTTATTATATATTGTAAAACATTTAAGTTTGTTAATAAAGGCTATTTCTATTTCTATTCTATTCTATTCTCATTGAAACGCGTTAGAGCCCTTAGCTCTGACCAACTAAGCCATACGTTCTCTTAGACGGTTCCCAAAGAAGCGCGGGTTCAAATCAGGCTACGTAAATTTTTTTTACGTTCTCTTAATAAGTATTTTTCTTTCCTAAATGTGGAATAACACTTTAAAAGTGTTAAAAATATAAATAATACATTGTTATAATTACCAATTGTCTTAAGAATATGAAAAATTAAATAAATAAAATATAGTATTTTTTAATTTAACAAGTGTTTCGTTTATATTCCCAAATACCCTTTACTTATTTTGATTTTAAAAAAGTCATAAAAACTATGATAAACGAAAACCCTGAGAGAAAGTTTGTCCTCAGGGCACTATTTATTCCAAAATATAATATGAACAAATGAAAAACTTATATTATTTCAGATAATCAGCTTCACGCTGTATTCCGCTCGCAGCAGCGTAGGTAGAGGGAACCTAGTTAACACTAAGTTAGTCTTAACAGGCACTCCGTCATTCCCCACTTTCCGCCGAATTCCGGAGGCATTGTGTGTTGAGTGGCGTAACCAAACGCCACACTTTATTTAAATAAATATATATAAATATATTTATGTCCTCGAGTCGGGATCGAACCCACAACCAGTCGCGTTTATAGTCACACTTTGTCCCCCTGCGGCACGACTGGCCTCATTATTTTAGATAATCGTACAAGATATTCCGCTGGAGATTTTCTATTTTCTTAAAGATATTAATATAGTTTTTATTGTAATACACATGGAAAATGATAACCATATGACCAATAGTGAAAATGGTTCAATGCTACTTTTTTTAGGACTTAGCTCCGCTCGATCCCAGCTAGGTCTACTGAGTAGGGCTCTTGTTGCCCATTTGGAATTTTATTTGCGGGCTTCTCTCGCGCCGAGGTGCGATTGGGCCAATAGAAAACTGAGACCTTTTCTCCACCGGCGGGGACAGTGTGTATGGCGAGTGAGACTGCGATTTTGTGTAGCCTATTTAGGAACATTCGTTTTGGTGATGGGGTCAGCATCGTCGATTAGTATATCCCGGTCTCGGGAGATCCCATGGGCAACGTTTGACGAATGTGCACGCGTCGACCACCAGTGGTTTCGGATGGGTGTCGGCTTTATCGAAGACTGGAAAGTTTACGACAGTGCCCTTTTATTGAATCTATTTTGATGTCTCTATGTAGATCATTGTTACGCATGTACCACGGCGCACCGGTGGCGATGTGTATGAAGCGATTAGCAGTTTTCTGAGGAAAGAGAAGATGTATCTGACGCACGTTTTATAGAGGCGGACCTTGTTTTTCAGAGTTTTCTTTTAGCGCAATTTAACGGGTGCAGACGGTTTAAAATAAATGCCGCCTTGCGGCGAACATACTTAATGAGGTTTACGAAGGACAGTTCACTGTCAAGAATAACTTTTAGGTATTTTGCCTTTTTGGTCTTCCGGATTATTTTGCTGCTGTTGTTGTTCTGCGAACTGAAAAGTAGACACAGTTTTGTCGGTGTTGACTTCGATGCGCCATTTTGTTAGCGATTTACCTGTTAGGTCCATGGAGATTTGGAGTCTATGTTAACTGAAATGCGACCGGACGCGGAGACCGCAGATCGCCCGCGAATAGGCCTAGGTTCGTGCCTGGGGTTTTTGAGATATTGTGTGTGTATACATTATACAGAAACGGGGATAGGACGGAGCTTTAGGAGAATCCAGTTATTTTTTAAAGCTTCATACTGTACCCCTAAGCGGGGTAGTTAAATATTACGATGTTTTCATATCTCGTTTGCCTCGTCCACTGTAATCAATCTCTTTATATATGCCGCCTGGGGAGTCTTTAACATTGTTACGTGACTTTCTTCCAGTATCTTTGACACTATGTTTTCGAAGGTCAACTGAGGTCTGACCCTACCTCTCTTACCTTCTTACTCACCTTTCCTTCATTAATTTTATTTGCAATTCTTTCATCACTCATTCGTTTGGCGGGCCCTTATAACCAGAGCACGTTCTTCTTTATTTTCACCGTGACATTCTTGGAAGTACCTGTCGTTCTGTGTATCTCTTCATTGGGGATTCGATCAGCTAAAATAACTGAATATATCCTACGAAATGATCGCATCTCCACAGCATTAATCTTTCTTATATTTTTCTTTTGTAATTCAAACGTGCAGCTGAGCACACTTTTCGCCGTCTCATCAGTAATAAAACAGATAAAGCTCCTAACTCTATATTCCAATAAACCTCTCCACTTTCATTTCATAACTTCCATATTTACTAAACGTACATCCCAAGTATACTACTTCATTCACTTGTTCTAATAACTTAACATTTACGCTGATCTTGTATTCCGTCCTTTCTTTATTTCTTTCAAATACCATTTTAATTGAATAGGTAGGCATATTTTTTCGGAAGTATCTTTTCTGTTTTCTTTTACCATTGATAAATATACCTAATACGTTTAATTATATATTCTACTTACCAGTGGCGTAGTGAGGGGGGGGCAAGGGGGGTCCTCTTGCCCCGGGCGCTACTCACATAGGGGCGCCAAACGGCCCGAAAAACTTTTTAACTTAAATTTTATTTAAATGTCGCATTGGTTATTTACCTCAAATTAAATACAGGCGAAAGAAAACCTTTTTATAAATTTGCCTTAGCAAGAAATAAAAGGTTATTATTTTTTATATTATTTAAAAAAATATATTTAAAATATGTAAAA